>VWPW01006190.1:947678-962678 GCA_013389825.1 Crypturellus undulatus
GGAAAGACTGTCAAATATGTTTCTTTTGCAGTGTCTGCGTTATACAGATCTCATATTGACATATGCACATCTAAAAATCATATACAGATTCCAAAGTAGCATCAGGCTTTCCAAAATGCTAGTAAAGACATACTTTCCTGTGGAGATGTGGTGCTAGCATTGCAGTGAACATGAATTTAGAGTTCTGTAGACTTAATGTTTACAATAATTGCATTTTGTAAGGCACTCAGAGAGCTTTGGGTTTTATCAGCTGTTTTTACACATAATACAAAACATAGCATGAAGATTTTACACGCGTTTCCTTAGTAATGGTAACAGATGCCAAAGCAGAAGAGTTTGGAAACACAGCAACAATGAAGAATTAAAAGTCCATTTTAAAATGCAGCCATAGGAATCTTTAAAGCAGATGAAGGAGAAACTGGGTGAGGAGAAACACAAAATCAGACAAGAAGTCATCATTTTCTAGGGTCATGAACTAGTTTTTGTAATTTAAAAATAGAAGAAGTACAAGACAAATTCAGAATGGTGAGAACTAACAATATGCAAATCACTAGAAAAGATATAATGACACAGAATGGGCTTTAGATGTTCCTCAGCAGATTTTCATAGCCCAAAGGAAGCTTATTTCATGTAAATTCATATAATGCTCTCAATGTGTCATAATACCGACCTTCCACTGCAGCCTACAAAGAGTAAAGAAGGGAACTAGCACCCATCAACAGGCAACCATTTCACATCCAGACCAGGCTAGACACCCTTCTATCCCTAGTTAAAAAAAAAAAAAGCTCTCTATTTAGAGAACTGCATATACTAAATACCTCTCTCCAGTGATGACAAAGCCGTGTCTGACTTTGTGCTAATAGAGAAATGTATGCACAAAAAAGCCAAGAGCATTTTTTAGGTAGTCAATGTGAGTTCATATGAAAAAAGCCACAAACATTAATAATCGTGCTAATGCTTAGAGAGGCATATTACAGTAAAATACAGAATTATTTAAATGCCAGCTGAAAAATAACATTTTTCATTAAGTAAGCATGTAAAGGAAACTTAATAAATACCTACAAGGTAGAAGGATGTCCTTATGTATTGATGATATTATAAACCAAACAAATTTAATGTTTGTTACCAAAATCACACCACTTTACCTCCACTCATGTCCAGAATAAATCCTATATTTACCAAATTTTTAACAAAGTGTTGCTACACCTCACTTGGCACGATATGCTCGAGAAAGCCAACTGAACATCAGTCTGCAGGTTATAATAGGTCCGAGAAATACACATTTCATACCAAGCAGAAGGAATCCCGGCAGCGCTGCATATCCCGCTGCCAGTTCTCACAAGGCTAGACCAGAAACAAAATGGTAAAAATACACCAGCAAGTGACAACTGATAGGAAAATATATAGGGAAGTATATATCATTAATGAAATAAGCAATAAACTAGTGGACATCAAAAATTTTAAGTACTACTCCAAAATACGATTTCCATGAGAAATACTAGACTTTTGTTATTATATGGGTGACTTGAAGTTCATGTTGTCTACCCAGTTCCCAAGGAAAGATAATCAGCCATTTACAGGTAATTTAAAACGTGGGACTACACAAATTGAATTCTGTATCTAGACCAGCACTCAACAAAATTTTAGAAATTTGTGTGCTGCTTTTGAGAACACTGTTCTTAATGCCAAATGATCAGATAACCCAGGCTTAAATAATTTTAACCATCCCCAGACCTAAAACAACAAACAGAATAACAGCTCTAATTCAGTATTGGAACTTCTCTAAAAACTTTGCCATTTTATGCAAATGAAGATTTGGTTTGCAGCCTAGAGTTTGGTTTAATTTCAGTTAGAATTCACCCACTTTTCACAGAAATCATCCATACGATGAACAGTGCATTTTCCCAACACATTTCTCCCACAATAACACAGTTTATCGTGAAATAATCCTACAGTATTCTAAAGCACAGAAGTATCAGATGGGTCACTAGACATATAAAAGCAGCTTAGACACACTTCTTTAGTTCCAAGATGAACTTTGCAATGAGGAAACACTGAGGATAGCAGGGATACTGTGAACAGCTGGGGATAAGGAAAGGAGGGGATGGATCATCAGAAACCCCAAGTTACACTATGTGTTTTCTTTAGGATTCTTCGTTGATCTCTTTTTCTTTAAATCATGGAAGTCATTATACCTCAAATCCTTGAAAATTCTAATTTGGGAAATTAAATATAATCTGATTTACAGGAATTCCTTGCCATTTTAATGAACCATGCATTCTTCTTTCTCTCCTATCCTATCCTTCTCTACTATGTAGTATTACAATGCAAATAAATAATTGCTGCACCAGTCCATAGTAAGAATCTGATAAAGACTTGTATTTTTATATATTAGTTGGCAAAGTTATGCGGAGGGTTCCTCTGGGGAAAGAGTCTAAGAAATAAATAAAGGAAAATCTGAATTCATACTTCCGTACTTTTTAGATAGCATCCTGCTAAAGCTATAGGTGAAATGATACAGGCAAGAATGGACAATTGAAATGATTTCATTGAAGCATCCCAATCTAAATACTGGAACTACTGGCCCATTCTAAAAAATTAACTGTGAACTTGAGTAGCTCACTTAATTTTAACACGACAGTTGTGCCTCTTGAGCTAGCACAGAACATTAATGCTGACAGTCTAATCCTGTGGCCAAGCCTAGCCACTAAATCAGAACACGCTTTCCAAGTATTTTCAAGGTATCTTCTGTGCCTAGGGTTAGCACACACGTTTTTGCACTGTGTCCAGCATGTTGCCAGACTTCAGCTCGTGCAGATCTCCAGACCAGGCAGGTTGCAGAGCGGTCCCTCCACCACATCCCACCATCCAGTCCCGGAGTTCAGCCCCGGGACAGCCGGCAGACACATTCCAGCCGATAACACCAGCCACACTTACAACATACACACTAATAGAGCCAGACTGTAAATTTCCTATCACTACACCTCCTCAAATTTAGGTAGCACCAGCTATCCTGGCACAGAAGCTATTAAACAATCGCTTATCTATCCTGGAAATACAGTGTAGGCACAATTTGGGGATTCCCGGTAGGCTAAACTAGCAAAGGCTGAGAAATTCTAGATGATGCAGAGCAGACCCTGGGAGCAAGGAGGAGACAACACTGCTCTCCAGCTCTCTCTGAGATGCACTATAGAAGTCTCATTGCAGGGCAAAAGGATTTGAACAGTTGAGAAACAGAAATATTCCTTTTCAACCTGCACTAAGCCAAAACAACAAGGAAGTTCAGGTTGTGTCATTTTTAATTTAAACAGAGTGAACAATAGTACCCTGTGACAAATGAAGGCTTTGATTAAAACTGGAAAAATGACGTCAACCTGAGCAACCCTTGTTGGTTTTGCCTGTTTCCTTTTTGCTCATTTGCTAGTAACCGAGAACAGAGTCCAACATAGCAACTAAATGACATTAAAGCACACACACAAGCGCGTGTGAGTGCAAGCACACGCATGCATGTGCACACAGAGCCCCCACTGTGGCTGCTCTGTGCTGTAAGATTCATCCTCTTGGGGTAAGAGGTGATATAACCTGTGTGCGGCATCATCTCTTCCAACTTTGTGACTGAGGACGAATGTCCCTACACAGAGAAGTCATCATGTACAGTGGACATCCAACCTCTCCTCTCCCTGTATCTGAAGGAAACTGTTCTACATAACACAACTGAAAAATAAAAAGTGCTTGAAACAGAACAAGTCTGCAGAAACAGAGTATTAAGTAACTTTTAAATTATTACAACAGCATCAAAAGAAGAGAGTAACATATGCATATTCTAAGGCTCTCACCCGCCTCTGCAATTGCATTCTTCTTTGTAAGGTTCTCTGAGATCCCTCATTAGAAAATTTTCAGTATGAACTAAAAGTACTTCAAATGAATGATATACCACTTGAGATGATAACATTTTTTTCATGAAATTTACGTATTGGGTCCAGAATTCCAACAAGACAGTAAATATAAATGTATTCTGAATTCACACTGCAGTTTCAGATAGGTAGCAAGATACTGTTCACCTTACCAATCTGCTCTAAAATGTCTTAACTATATGCAATCTGTTATTTATGCTGTTGTTTTATGCACTTTGCTCAAGAAATTGATATCATTTTTGTTATGATGTGCACAGACAGAGGCTGTATTATTCTATTATGTTGTATTCTTTGGGTAAGAAGTAATATAGAGTCACAGGTTGTTAACAATCTCAGAAAAAAACAAAGCCTTTAAGCATTACTTTTCGAAAGAAAAATCTTCATCTGCATTCTTGCTTAAGCGTACTTTGCCAGGTAAAAATTAATAGAAAGGATGTAGCCATAGCGGTTAGGGAAAGCAATTCCGTGTGGAGACCCTACACTTACTCCTAGATCTCAGTTGATGTGCTATGGGATGCTGAGCGGATTACTTATTTTGTGTTTCTTTTTTACCCACATGAAAAATACAGGTAATAAAGTATAACTAAGCACAGGCATGCTGCAAGGCTTAATTATCTGACAGTACTGATGCTATAGATAAGCCAAGCATTTGCTATTTTAAACTTCTATAAATAAGGAAGTTGAAGTTAATAATCAATTTGCTCCCTTTCAGACAATCTTTAAACCTAAAAATAAATAAATTATATTTTTAAAGAAAACCAAGCCAAAATTAGAAGTGCATCATCGTTCCTTCCTGGACTTCTTGCATACTTCTTAGGTGAGTTCTGCATAACGCATGGCTGCATCTCCTCAGCAAAGCAACCTGCATTCATAAAATGACACTTGGCACTCCACCTGGGACACTGTAACCTCCACGGACTGAAAGGATTTGGTTTGTCTCATCCCTTCTGATTATGCAATATATAGTAGGAACAAGAGTGTGTGGTGACATGGATCACTGGACTGCACATAGTGTTTTCTGGTCCAGCTTCTTTCTTCTCTTCATTTCTTGTTTCATGCACTGCCTTTAAGTGAGCGCACTACCTGCACTACCTTTCACGCACTACCTCTACAGAGAGAAGGGAGAGAAGTAATTTATTTGCCATACTATCCCAATGAAAATAAAAATTGCTTTAGGGAAGAAAAGCTTAAAAAGTAGTCAAGAAATTCTGACCCTTCCCATCCTCAGATACTGCAAAAAATTGAAATTTTCTGATTTTTAAATATGAAAGTCAACACACACAACTTAAACCCTCTTACGTTTAGCAGTGCAGGGATAATGAGAGAGACATTTACTTATAGGGGACATTCCCATCCCTTGTCTTCCCCAGGTCCTCCCTTTGTTCCTCAACAAGAAAACAGAAGAAAGAAATCCTAGGCAGGAATGATGACACTTCTGATAAATGACAAACAAGGCAATTTGTAAAGAGTATTGTGGAAAAAAAAAAAGCCTACTAAAAGATTTCCAACATGAAATTGACAATCTTTCAAGCACCACACCCAGAGGAAACTTGGGAGCCACTCAGCATTGTATCATTTATACTTGTACAGTGAATTACCAATGTAAAACCACATACGTCCACAGGGACATACTAGTGCCTTCTCACTGCATATTAACTTTAAGTCCTAAGGCATTCAGAGGGATAATGGTATTCAGAGTACAGTCATGTCTCAAAGGAAAGCAAAATGCATCACATGAGATCTGTATGTGTGTTCCCTCTGTTACTTGTGTAACATATATGAGGCACAATATACAAATACAGAAACTTAAATTATCTTGAAAGACAAAGACCACAGTCAACTGTTTGGAGATGAATTATGCATTAAATCTTGATTCCACTGACTTCAGTGGTGAGATCTCCCCTGTTTTTTTCAGTAGACTGACTTCAGTAGGAATGTTAAGACCTTTGGGCTGCTTGCAAATGCAACACCCTCCTCTCCCCAAAACTCAAAATTTTACATTATATATAGATACTAAAGTGGCTGATTAAGGAAAAGAAAAAAACAGAAGTTCAGAGACCTTCTAGAAAAAATAAATTCACTTCATGAGCAAACCCCCATACAAATTCACAGTACATTTTCTTGCTTTCTCATTACACTGTGGAACTGCTACACTAAGAGATTCCTCCATAGAGCAAGATGGCAAGATGGCCATCTTCCTACCATTTCTCCCTTGCAAGCACTGGAACACTTCTGAGAGTGACAAGCTCACAGTAACACAGAGCATATACTGTTCCATTCTAGCAGCACTATCAGTGCAGAAGAGGAAAGCAACTGTCTGAGCTACTGCTAAGACAGAACTGTTTTTTTGTCTTCAAAACGGCTATACTTATCTCTTACAGTGGACGAAGTGAGCAAGCATTGCCTCAGATTGTGTAAGATTACATCTGTCATCTTGGAAGGGAATATGGTGGGTCATTTCTGGCCACATGGCATCCTGTACTTGTTACAAGACTTAATATAAGGAAACAGAAGTGCCCAGTATATCTGTACTTGTGGTATACACATACCTCTAAAAGTTGTTAAATTAATCTTCCTCTTCAGATTTTATGCCTGTGCCCCACACTGACCATACAACACCTGAAAAGGGTTCCAGAGTCCCTAGCTGAAAAATGATGGCACTTGAAAAGGACTGTAGCTGAAAAATGACAGCACGTCAAACAAAATCTTTATGCCAAAACATCTGTAATGGCAAATTGTGTGGTGAAAGTGTTGCTAGAGCTCCAGTTGGCAGCTTTTTAGACCACAGGAATGGAGATAGTCTACACCAAGGCAAACAAAGTTGCTTGACCTATGACTCAACACATATTAAAACTGAAACATCTCAAATGAGAAGGGGATGAGAAAGCATGAGGACAAATAGGGGGTCCTCTCTCACTAATCACAACTGAAGCCACCAGAAAAGTAGTTTCTATCAAAAGGTTTCCAGCAAGATTATACATCACTGGGAAATCAGGCCCATCATAAAAGGCACACAGATCCCAAGCAAACTTTTAATCTGTCGAATGAGAGCAAGATTTGAAAAGAAATAAATGAAAAAAAAGCATGTCAGATGTGGCTGCACAGTGGAGGTAGCAGAAGGAGCATCTAGGATGATTTTAGCTAAATTTTTAGAATTAAAAAATCCAGAATCGTGGCTAAGAAGGACATGAGGGAGGTATCATCTTCACAGCAGCTCATGAAAACATGGCTCATATTACCACTTCTGCTATTTCTGCAGTTCTTTCTGCTGTTGCCTACAATACCACTGCATGAGGATGAGCTGATGTGATTTAAAACTGGAAACTACTCAGCATGCACACTGTGATGTGGAACGATGTGCAGCTTGGGTGTTCAATCTGACCTGAGCTCAGTGTGAGACCCAGTGCGAGCAAGGGCAGGGTGCTGAAGTCAGAACTGCCTCAGCCAAGCTGGAGCCAGGAGGATCATTCATGTTGTTTCTTGCCTCACCTTGTGGAGGATTGTTAGTAGGAGATGAGTCAGAGAGGCTGTGCTTAAATATCTTTCCCCACAAGATCAGGAGCACAAGAATCCTGGAGCAGAAGCACTGGCATTTCTTGTTGACATCTGAAGTGAAGAAGCAGACCTCAGGCTATCCTCTGTCCTGGAAAGCAGCACACAGGGCTTCAGCCTTCTTTTCCCATTTGTGATCTACTACACCTTAAAACAGGTAAATCCATTTGGCAATTAGTTTCAGGCTCCAGACAGATAAGAAGCAGAAGGATGTACCTGGAGCTGCACAGACCATGTGCCTCCAAGCAGAAAGGAGTGAATCTCACACCACATTGCTAATATAAAGCATGCTGCTCTTGCTTTCTGTCACATGTACATCATGGCCTTACTATGTAAGCAGGAGCCTGGTCAAGTTATTTTCCTGCTCTGACTGCTTGAGACACTGATAAATAAAGTGTAAGTTGTTTCTGGGATGATCAGTAAAGAATGAGAGCTCTACCATCCAATCTGGAAAGCAAGGATCCAGATCTAGAAAATCAACCCATCCAGTTATGGCTTAATTACTGTCTTCCTATATGTGAAGGGAGTTGTCATACCAACAAAGGGCAGTCAGGAGTATAGAGTGTTGAAATGACATCACCTTTAAATACATGTTCTGTCTTGTGTTAAGTCACATATAACTGCAGGGTGTCATATAATCAAATATGCCAGCCATATTCTCTTCCCAGAGAGCAGAGGTAACCTGAGTTCCCTTACTAACTTCATCAGTGCCAAGAGTCAGCAGCACAGCTTTGGCAGGAACGAATTCCAAGACAACTCTCAACACTTTGGACTGCCCATTTTATTAGCCAATGCTGTAGTCACAAGCTGATGACAATTCTCTTTTTTTCTCAGACAAGTTATGAGTGTTTTCAGGATTTTCATGGAGAACTCTAGTGGAAAGATTTTTTAATAGTAAGTGGTTTAATCTACCACAAAGAAAAGACATAGCAGTAAAAACCTTGCAGGCAAAAAGAAAAGCCATGTAACAGTTTCCTTTTAGAAAAAAAAAGAGGCGTCAACTGGAACTTTGATTGTGGAGATGAGGTGTACTCTTAGGTCTAGCAAAGATGGATCCCTCTTGTTTTTCCTTGGTTCTCAGAAATAGCTGATAACAAAGAAGTTTGGATTAAGATGGTGTTGAAAACTGGATATTTTACCCATGAGGTACAATATCACATAGTATCACGCTGTAAAAACTACTCACGAACATCTGAAGAGCATTTGCAAGCTCAGTCCCAAAAAGCTGACAGGACAGGAAGGAGAAAATAGAGTGACTGTGATTAAACAATTTTCTGGCATGATTAACAAAAGTCTGTTTGGAAGCTCAGTAGTGCATTTTTAAGAAAATTCATCCTGATGAACACTGCTAATGGTTATGTTTCTTCTTACTCAGGGAATTACACTGTGTATCACAGGAGATGATAGCTGAAAAAAGGAGTTTGGATGTGAATGATAAACCCGTACATTTTGATAGCTGAATGGCAGACTGTGGAAGAATGTAAGACATGTCAGGAATCCTTGACTAAGTGTAAAAATTTAATTTCTCAGAAATAATTTCTGACGCTAGATTTCCAGGACCAGGCACTGCATATTCTGCATGTTTTGAATCACTTTTTATTGAGATTATGTCTTACCTCATCCAGAACTGAGGCTGAAGCCCTCCACAAATCCCTCTAGACTTTCCACATGAGATGGAGAATTGTTTTTTTGTCTCAGAATTTACTGGTTGAGGTGACTCAGATGATCGCTTCACACTTTGTGGCTCCTGTCCCGTCCTACAAGTAGTGGACAGGACTGGGTAGAGAATGATGGATGTGTTTCAAATGAAGGTGATTATCGTAAGAAGGCAGATCAGGAGATGCACTCAGCAAAACAAATGGACCCAAACTAAATAAACACAGTTTTTGAAGTTCTGAAGAAGAAAAAGTGGAAGGACATCTAAAACAAACAAATGAGCAAAACAACTGACTTAGCTGCAGGAAGACCACTACTTAAAATTGCTTCACCTCAGCCACATGGGACTGAAAAAAAAAAGCAGACGTAGGATGCATGGGTCTTTTTTAGATGAAGTCACAGCATAGCTTACAAATATTACTGAATCAGAGAAAATTATACAGTCTTAGAAAGTGGAGTATTTACATTCACCCACAGTCTGAATGTACCTATGTATAAATACTAGAAGGAAAATTACAAATATGCATCACAGATTAAAGATCTGTGTACTTAGGCATTCAGGTTCCCCTTTCCATCACAGTCTCTGTGAATACTCTCATTCAACTCTTACATATAATATCACTGCATTGTGACTATGTAAAACCACCACATTAGACTTTGTCTGACGGGTGGTGATCACCTGACTTTGCAGCAAAGTCCACTTAAACATTATTCAGCTAATTAAGTACACATCCCAACAAAGATGGCACACATTTTTGCAGCACATACTAGCATAAATGAGTATGGGATAAGACCTCAACAGCCAATTCATATGACTTGTCTAAAATGACATGCCAGATTAATAAAAACAAAAAAGCAACACTGCAGGTAATATTCCCATCTTATACATAAATATTTTGAAGTGGTGTAATGGGAACAGAGGGTAGATAGCTCCATGATTCCATAAACTTCTATTGTTAAAGATTTGGAGTGGATAAGGAGGAATTTATGAAACACTAACACTGTTGCTGCAGTGCTCCTAGGTAATAAGGTAGCAGAATATAAGTAGAATAAGTAGAAGGTAATAATGTTCAGAATAGGACCCAGATTACATGGGACTTCACAATGCTTTCAAAATTCCTTTTAATCTCGATGTAAAACACAGCTGTAGCTAAACTGGAGTTGATAAAGTCAGCATAACCATTATTAGCCAGTGATTATAAACAAATTTAAGTACAGGCAATCTTTATTTTTTCCCCTCACCTCTTTTAAAAAAATGGTTTATGATATAATTTGTTTCTGTCTATATTAGTCAAGCTAAGCAAACTGCAAGTTCCCTGCAGATCCTAGTAATGCCTGTTACACACAGATAACTGGCAGACTATTCTCATATTCTGGTATTTATCAGGTTTTATATGTATGTCCTGTGAATGAAGAGCTAACTGCTCAACAGTATTTGCAAAGAGAGGTTGGCATGTGACAGCGCCCTGATTCCTCCTCCATGTGCCCTCTACTTCCATGATTCCTTGAATCCTTTTAGTGTATCAATCACAGGCCATACATAAAACACAGATGTTTGTATACACGAACAGATTCATCACATCTTCGGCAGAGCTACATAGATGTGTCTGAGGGCAGAATCTGGCTCAACATTCATGAATACTTATGCACTCAGCCATAAGTGTTTTGTTGGCACTTAAGTCTCCAACAATTTTTTATCTTTGTTCAATTGGAGAATATATATTTATTTTTTATTTACACTTTTAAAAATTTATTTACTTTGGATAGATTTTTTTTTTCTTTTAATTATCTGACAAACAGTAGTATAACTGAATAAATTTTGCCTGAGGTAAAAGTTGGAGTACAGCCTAATCACTGGCCAGATACATTGTTCTGGCTAACTTAGGCAGAACACATCTGTACTGTACTGTATGCCTGAACAATGGTCAGGCACTAAAGTTAAGTATTCCTTTTAGCAGTTGTCGATTTTAATTAACCCTTTTCTAGATTACTTAAGAGGGGAATTTTTTGCTGCTTTATGTGATTGAATTCACATTTGGGTATAAAAACAGATGCAGTGAGTAGACTTGGAGATCAGTGGAGAGTAAAGACATGCACAGAGACATGATTAGTCTTCAAAGAAATTATACACATTTCTGAAATCCAGACTAGTACCTCCTTACACACATTATACAATTCATGCAACTGAGTTGGTTTTGTCTCCAGAATAAACCACAGTTCTTCCTGTTCTCCCGTCTAGAAATAAGGAATCAAAAGTGAAGTCACGGAAATGGTTATAAAAGTGAAAGAACAGAAGTACAGATCATATAAACACGCCCCAAATATGTAGTAGAGAAAGAAAAATTACACTTGTAACAGGATGGTATCTGAGAAAACTGACCAAGTATTAAAGTTCTTAAAATGACCAGTTTATTTTGTTCTTTTTTTTTTTTTTTCTTATGCAAGCTGAAGATTATTTTATTATTCCAACATAGATAGGAATACTTAATTCCCAGGAGTCATGAGAACTTTACTAGAACCAAAACATTCTACCACCACGGAAGCTCCCCAGTGTTCTGCAGAAATCTATACCTGACATCTGCAGATGACTGAGCCCAATCTGCCCTTGCTGGCTTTCACCAACGTTGGCGTGTGTGAACCTTTACATGCCAACAAAATCAATGCCAAGTCTTGAACTACCAAAATAAGCAAGAGTCCCACTAGTATCACTGGAAAGAATGGTATCCTGGTATCATTAAGAACTGTCTGATCAGGTTCTCTGATAAATTAGAGGAATTTTTCCTAAAGGTATAGGTTTCTGAGTTTCTACTTAAAATAAACATATAAGTACATATCAAGAAACAACTCATGTAGTTGCTTGCTACTCAGTGAAAGAGATCTGAACTAAACCCACAGTCACAACCAATCAAGTCTTGCAAAGCTTCAAAGCCTGGACATGGATTTGAATCTGAATTCTCCAGATGTTACTTCATCTTTTTACCACACAGAGCTAATATAACATGATGATTCCACTGACTAGGCCCATCACACCAAAATCAACTAATTCTGAAAAATACTGAACTCTTTTGTCTTAAAAGACCTTCTCCTTCATGCTAGACAGTTCTAACCCATCCATCTCATCTATACCACTCCTAAAAGCGGTGAAATTCCAGTGTTCCTTATAGCAGTGGCATTTGCTATAAATCTACTCAGAATTCAGTTTTTACATGCACAAGAAGTTTCTGTTTTACCGAAAACATTATGCCTCAAAGTTTCACGCATTTCAGTCTTGAGGTAGTTTTTTGTTCGTTTGTTTATCTTTTAATACGTAGTGCAAAGCTGCATCAAAACTGGTAAGGTGTTTTTTTGCCCGGTACAGGCCTTCCAAAACCCTGAACAGACTCATCAAGAACCCTTAGAACGTCAGAATCACTCAGCCTCAATTCACGAATCTCTCACCATGAAAATGCACAGGAGACTCTCTGATAACAATGAAGGTTCTTATTGGCACATATAAACATAAATGACAGAGGTCTCTCCCCTTTATACTTAGCTGCATTTCAAGAAGGAGAAAGAAATGGAGGAAACATGAAAAATTATGCTTACTAGTAAAGAACATGCCCACTGTTTCCAACACTTAAGTCAACATTAAACATTTTTCTTCTACCAAAAAAAAAAGTATGTTTAACACTGCCAAAGTCAGCTTAGGAATCTGTACTGAGGCAGTTCATTTGGAACTCATAGTGCGAGAGACACATGTTTTTCACAAATGCAAATTTCTCACAATCAGTCCAGTCTGGCCCCCAAATGCTTACAGTTTAATTATTGCTTTTGAAAATTATTTTAGAAAGGCAAAAACATAAGATTTTCTCTTGTATTGGAGAACCAGTTTTTCTTTCCCTCTTCCTCAGTCCTGCATTACTACATCTGGAAATAAATCATTAACAACATATTAATGTAAATGTAATATCAAAATATTGGCAAACTTGTACAGCACACCCATAACCCATATGTGCCGTAGTGGCCTTCTAAAATTACTTGACTTCAAATCCTTAAAAAAGCAATCCATTAAGAACTTTACAAGGAAAGTGCCCAAGGCTAGTTTAGAGGCTGATTGATGTTTCTGAGACACATTACAAAAATAGAGGTTAAAAAATATGTAATAAAAATCTCATGATTGATAAAAAAAAATGTTATAATGTGACATGTAACTTCCAGATGTAAAAATACGGTATTTCACCATGTTTTTATAGTGATCTCTGCTATTATGTTTTACTGAACTAACAGGTACTGTAAGAATTCACTATCCTCTGTTTCAGGTAAAATATGTTAGAAGCCCACACCGTTCACTAATAAACTTAATAAGTAAGAATTTTTGATTCTCAAACACCTTAATAATCATATTTCTATCTTCAGTTTCACATGTTTTATTTTAACTGTCTGACAAAGAAACACAGAGCCACAACTGGAAGAACTATAAAAGAACCACCCAAGCACCCTGTTTACAAGGAAAGTAAAAATAAATTTAGGAATGTGAGGGAGATAAGGAGAAGAAGGACCACATGGATGAAAATTTTAGGTCCTGGGTGGCCAAGACCAGGTCAAAGATATGTGCTTAAGCACCTAACAGAAGCAAGGGAAAAGCATAGACACACGTGGAAAAAAAAAAAAGGTAGAATAAACACGAACGAAACAGTGTGCAGCCCCGATATGCCCTTGATTTTCTAGGAGTTTCTTTTGGGAACCTGGTGCCTAAAAGAATACGAGAATCAAATCTCTGTCTTCTTAGCTTTTCCTGAGCATACTCCACACTGGCAAGAAACTGTATACAGTGCTTTCAAATGCACATTGCTGTGTAGGAGTGATGACTGAGTGCCCTGCAGGCACCTCGAACGCAATGCTGTCACTTCTAGTCACTACTCAGCAGGGCTAAAGCCATACCTGTTATGACAAGAATCAGCCACTTAAAGGCACCACGCCTCTGCCCCCACAACACATACTTGGGAAAAGGTATGAGCCGCACAATAACGTTTTAGGTGTTGCCAAGGAGAAACAATCTTTTCTATAAACACTGAAGAGGTGAGAAGGAGAGAAAAGGAATAAACTCTCTAAGAGAGTATTAAATGGAGGAGGACTTCTTAGCTGGACAGCAAGCAATTGCTGCAGTCCTGCAGTAGTTTCTCTTGTGCGTGGCCAGGGAGAGTAAAAGATTAAGATACCATTTGACCAGGCTAAACTGGGTTTTAGTTGTCAGCCTCAACCTGCCATCTGGTGTTAAGATACAGCAGATCGCACCCCAGATGTGTTCCTTCAAACAAACTGCGTTTCCACCCTCTTCCTCTCCTTCTGCAGCGGGAGCAGAGGAGAGGATCTATCAAAGTGGAGAATTAGGAGGGGTTTATTTCCGAATAGAACAACTATGAATAAGAACAACCACATCAACAGGTAAAACTCCAAACAGAAAAAAAAAAAAAATAGCGCTCCAAAATCCCCATCTGTCAGTATTCGGTGCCATGGAAATAAATGTCTGTGGCTGAGGAAGGAGGTATGGCTTTCTTGCTGGTAAAATATGCAGGTTGACCCACCTCAACCATTTGAAAGTCTTCTGAAAACCCTGCATTTGTTTCAGTGCACTATAAGTTTTGAAATCTTTGTCCCATTTCTTTACTTCTTTCTGTCGCAATATCTCATTCCACAATTGGGGTGGAGAAGGGTTATGCAGCGCTATCATTTGCACCTCATTAGTCTTGGGCTGGAGCTTTGAGAAAGCTGATACTCCCTCTAAATTTTTACAGATGCTTCTAGTTTACCAGTTCATGACTGCACTACTAGGAAAGACTTCCTGCCACTAAACTGCTTGCTGGCATGTAAGCTGAATTTCAAAATCCCTGAAAAAAGT
>VWPW01006190.1:967678-989853 GCA_013389825.1 Crypturellus undulatus
TGACTCCCCTCCTCTGAAAAACAAATACCAGAAATTTCTTGTAGCACATTACAAACCTATAGGAAACAGAAGAATACAGTTAATTAGAGATAACTGCACTTACAAAGTGCCTAATTGCAAACAGTTCACAGTACTGGTTTGTTTAAAAATGAAAGCAGGCTTCAAAATTCATCGACATTTTAATTAATTGAAGAGAGATCACATGGTAACACTTCTCAAGATGGCTGATATGAAGAGCTTCATAAAACTTTATAATTGCCTCTTTTGGAGTGAGGTATCAGCAGATTTTAGACCACGAAGAATTACTAGTTGATAATAGTGAAAGCCACTAGCCTAATAAACAGCAAGTGAGTAAATTTTCAACAGGGTTCCCTCTTTCTGTATTTAGACATAGTTAAACAGTATTACCCAGACAACCATGGAAATAATCATCAGGAGAGATGAATGGCAAGAGGACAAAGTTGCATCATTGCTGAACTCCCCACATGCTCTTCAACTCAACTGGACCTCATTGGGAAAGGACTGCAGGAAGCCAAAAATTTGCCTTTCATACAAAACTGTTAGCCGTCCAAACAAATACCGCAAAACTACAGCACTGCCAAAACAGCAAGCCAAGCAATGTAGGAGATCACAAACTTCCAACAGTTAATGACTATCTGAAAAGAAATACCTAACTCCAAACCATGGTTCATGGACATGAACCCTAAGACTGTTCCCCCATTCCATTAGGAATGGGGCTGTGCTCACACTCAAAAGTGTCTGTCTTCGTGATTGACTGAACCAGGTCCTATCTGAGTAGGTTGCAAGCTGTATCTCCACACCTTTTTGATTACACACATGATCTGTTGTACACAGATCCTAAATTATCCAAATGGTTACAGCGGAAAAAAAAAATCTATAGAACAAACTGGACTACAAGAGGAATTCCTTACCCTAGTTCCTTGTACCTTAACTGGGTGGGGGCAATCAGTTTACAAATCAGGTAAGTTAAAAAGTAACTCAGAAGTTAAACGAAAGAGCCCCGAACAACTGAGATGCACCACCACCACAAAGCCCCAAGACTTAGTAAAATTTCAACGTTAAACAAATAAACAAACAAACAAACAAAAATAGCTATTTTTAATTTGGAGAAAAATGCAGCCATATTATGCTATTTAACAAGGGTAATAGCAATCTTACGTTCTGAACACAGGACAAGGGAACTCTTATACTGTGAAAGGCATCATTTTGCTTTTGTGCCATTTAAGCCCCTTAAACTATTCATAAAACCTTCCTATCTAGATTATTGCAGTGTTCTGACTATCCATTTATTAATGTCCAACTAAATCATTTCTGGTGAACAATTCTAACTACAGCAAGCAATGGAAAAATCCCACTTAGAGAAGCGCGATTAACAAGAGTCTTCTGCTAATCTGAGAATTACTTTCAGGCTGTTACTTATTTTGTATTGAGCATTTTTTTTCTGTAAACTGAATAAATAACGACTTCTTCAAGAAACTAATCAAACCTTATTTTCTGAGCACTTTCACCTCAGTCTTAAGATAACAGGCAGAATCCTGGAAGAATCTCAGTAGCTTTGCTCATCCTGTCTGTAACCAGATTTTTTTTTTTTTTAATTCAGTTTTGAGACACTTATTATACAAAGCAATCATAAGCAGTGATGGACCGAAAGTTTAGTTGGAACAGTAGTGTTCTGTGCTTCAGATAAATCACCTGTTTCAACTAAACTAGAGTTCACAATAAGCACAGGAACATATAGAGTAGCCAAAAAGAAAGTAGATATTTGTAACTAAGAAGTGTGGTTGCAAAGAAAACATTTTCTTGTAAAGAGAACAGAATCCCACCTAGTGAAAATCTACATACTCCCATCAAGGGAATTAGCCCTGGTGGGAATTTGGTTACATTTTCTTGACTAAAAGTCATCTTTTTTCCAACAGAATTCAATTCAGCCAGGAACATTCAGCTGAATATATATTACCATATCTTCAGGAAAAAGACAACATACCCAGATGAGGATGGCCACTACTAAAAGCAGAGAATCATAAAGCTCTGAAAGATACAAGACAGTATCAACAAGCTGAGCACAGATACAAATTTTAAAGTTATCTCTGCAGAAATCAGGGAGACATGTATGTATCCATATTAATGAACTGACACAAAACTTGCAACAATACAATAGTTAAATTGATATAGGGGCAATAAACTAAGTCTTTAGCTATAAACTCTATAGTCTATAAACCTGAAGTTGGACTGTTTAGTTGTTGGACAATTTTGTTTTTAACTTAGCCTCATTTAATGTCTATCCTTTTCCTCAAACCAGTGAAGATACTTGGCCCAGATTGCACCTGTTGAATTTATTATGGTTCAGTTCCCAGTGATATAAATATCACTGCTTTTGGTGCTTTGGGGAAGCACTCATTAATCAAAAGCAATTCATTAGAAGATGTTCCATGCCAGTAATTTGGTTTCTTCCTCCTGCCTCTTGCTTACAGGCACCTGAAGTTTGCTCATCTCCCTCTCACAGCTCATCATTTACCAGAGAGAAAGCAGCTGGAGTTCAAGCCCTCCAAAATACTAAATATGAACAAGACATCATAGTCCTTTGCAGATCTTCGGGGTAAGTCTGATCACTCAAAGAACCAGATGTTTTGTTATCTCCAAATTAGGCACGGACTTCGTTTCGCACTGGGGAAGGGCTTCATCTTACCATCTATCATATTTCTGGAATCCTTCCTCCTTCTCAGTCCAGACAGCAACAATCATCTTTCTGAGTCTGTTCACAACAGAATTTTTGTTATTCTATTGCATGTTTGGCAGGCATTTGTGGGAATGGGAAAGGGGAACAGTATTAATGGAGAGGATCGGAACCACACTCTCCCCTTGATTGGCTGGGTACTGATATGCATGAAATAGCTTACAGCAAATTTCTTTTATGAAAACATAACCTCCCTGTGTATAATCATTCTGGATAAAACATACCCAATTTACCTTCAGCAAAGCTCTTGAAAAAATGAAGATATGCAAGTGTGACACTAGAAAATCAAAAAGAGTTACATTCAGTAACTCTGTCAGGAAAGTGTTCCTTGGAGTTCTGGATAGCGATTTTTTTCAACCCTTGCAAACACACTAGGGATCTAAATCATGTTGAATGGAAGTCTTCATCTATATGGGATTGTTTCCTCTTGATACAATCACAGCAGATGAAAACCAGATGCTGGGGTTCTGGCTTGATGGGATTTTGTTTTTAGGGATTTTTGCACAACAAAAGTCATTCAACTTTGTGGAGACTAAAAATGTTCTCTATCTTCCCAAGGGACTTAACAGAATAATATGTTGCATACTAGCAAAGACAACAGCACTGCCATATGTACAGTTCTTTGTGTTTTTACATGCAGTTGTTTATAATCATTAGATGGACATATATACACCAGCATTTATGTACAGTATATATCTAGGGAAAAAAAAAGAGGTAAGATGCCTTCAAATAGAATGCTGGGCATCTTCAATATTTTACTTCTTTTTACATGTTCTGCTATATATAAGAAAAACGGTAAAACATTTGCTTTAAACATTGAATCAGAGAGGTGTGAAATGCAAAACAATACAAGTAACCTTCAAAAAGAATGCAGCCTGTTCCACAACCTGTGTCCTGTACTGTACTCAGGCAGAGCACACAGAAGATCGTTTCTGCATGTACATCAAAAGTTGTTTAGAAGTATAAATACAGGTAGCAGAATGACAAAAACCATCAGCAGACTGATTGCTATTAGTAAAGCAAATCTGTATGTTTACATACGTAATATTTTCATAAGGCCAATGCTACAAGACATCCTTTGATCCTTCTTAGCTCTTAACTCCAGAGCCAAGACATGGAGTATGGCCATAGCTCAAAAGTCAATCCATTTTCTCATAGTTGCATCCATTTCTGCATTGTTTTCACATGCTTATTTGAAATTCAACTTCCAATTTGACAGTTAAAGTGAATTCACTTTCCTGCAGAGGATCTTGTTGGCATCTTCCCTATCTAAGAAAAGGTAAGACTCACAGGGAGCCCCTACTTGTGCTGAAACATTTGAAGTGCCTCAAAATACTTTCGGAAGTAAGGAAAGATTAAAAAGTTTTTTCACCTCGGAGTCAAGGGACTACTTTTAATATTATAAACTGCTTAATATTTGATGGATAAGTTGTTTTAAGTTCGTTTTGCTGTCTTAGCAGGAATCAAGTTTGCTCTGCATAAGGACTATAAGTTATTATATAGTAAGCACTGTGTGTTGTTAAGCACTGTATGTAAGCACATACATAGCCCCTAGCGCTTTCCTTAGCAAAATATGCAGGCTAAAGGGGCTGCAGAAAGAGAAATGATCCAGGACGTGAAGAGGACTGATAATCAACAACTAAAATTTTTAGATGCTGATGAGTTTGGCAGTAACATCCAAACAGATAGGCCTGAACATGGTAGCAATGTCACGACAGAAGTACTGGAGAACACATGTGCTAGGCACCGGAGTGTTGTAAACAGCAGATAAGAAACGAAATGCAAATCCATCAGAAAAAAAAAATATTGCAAAAGGAGGACAGCATCTTTTGGCATAATACAAAGTGGTAAAGAATAGCAGCACAAAGGTCATTATCACATTCAGGAACCCTCAAAAAATTGCACTGGGTAGAGAGCTAGCAATCCAGAGAAATCCTGAGTGGAAGGGGGATGGAGAGAAAGATCAATAAGGCCTCTTCCCTGAGACTTCACAAGTTGTATTTTTCATGCCTATCATGCAGCTATAGTTACATTGTTTTCCCTCCACCCCCATGTGTTTCAGAAGAACTACCTGGAAACATTTATTCACTTAAAAATGTAGCAAAGTCTCAATTCTTTTAACGCTTTAGAACTCCAGTCTTCTACATCAAATGAAAGAATTTCCAGTTGAGAATTTCCACAATTGGAAATGCCCAGTTCCAATACTGACCAGCTTCTGATCTTGTTGTCCAAGTTATAGAAAACATACAAAATTACTTCATCTAAACGTGATGGTACTGCAGAAAACAACTATTGCTTACTGATTAAACATAGTAACGGCTAAAAGAATCAAGGCAGAATGAAAATTTTGTATCATTTTATCACAGTAATAGATAATACCAACTCTTTGGTTTTATATTTTCAACACTTGAGAAACATTACAGTTTTAAAGTCTACCATATGGTAGCAACAACCATATAAATGTAATGATATGCTTAGCTACGTTACAGAAAAAAAAGAAAAAAAATCAGGCTAAACTTCCTGCTACTGACACATACTAACTTTTTGTTGTTATAGGGAAATAAAAGCATTTTCTTTCTTTGAAACAGCATATCACTACTTATTTTAAATAGTTTAATAGCTTTTAATTCCTGTCAACTAGAAATTAATTTACTGACAAAATGGTCTCCTTTATTGTCAACTGACAATTAGTTCATCAATACTGCTAATAAACTGTCTCATTCTTTTTTACTGATCAACTTACATTCCAATTCTCTGTACTCTGGATACACATTAATTGCCAGGGCTTGAAAACTTACACAGATCCACGGGCAAGCAGGAATCTTTTCCAAGTACGGATCATTAACTTGTAAGAAATTTGAGCTCGTACTTCAAATTTTATTTCTTGTGCCATGAGAAAGACCTCCCAAACAAAAAATAAATGAAACAGATTCAGTTCAGACAGTACAGACCAGCAGCTCCATGGCCCTGGGCTAGTGCTTGCAGTTTTGTCTTCATTGACAACTAAGAGCTCTGTGACCAGAAGTGAGAACTCTCATATTAGTTTCTCTCCTCTGCTTCTCTGGAAACCTTGAGGTAAAGCTGAAAGCAGGAAAGACGGACTTAAAAAACAGAAGCAGAAAAACAGAAATATATCATCTGGCTGAAGTAAGACTAAAATAGTCACAGTGACCCAAGAGCATTCATTTCTAAGACACTGAGAGTGACCGAAGGATAGGGGCAAAATCTCGTCTTTTAAAGAGAGATATCAACCTGGACAAGAATGAATGATATAGCACACAAATTCCGGATAGTGTGGTGTAGAAAAATACCCACCCTCTTTTCTTTCTCAGAATCTGGGTAAGATGTGCATGTTTCTTAGATAACAACTTTCACTTCACTGCAATAAATGGCTTAGTTGTGAAAACAGAAGGGAAAGAAAAAGGAAAATGGCTTAGGTTCAAACAAGATAATGCTAAAAAAGAAGCAGCCTTAAAGTACTCTTTCATGTTGATATATAATCCTTTATTCTTTTCAAGAAATAAGGATACTAAACTTTTGCAAATCTTTAAAAATAAGTGAAGCTTTAAAATTACTTAACTATCTAGCACGCAATATAGTCATATGTTTCTTTGCAAGCAGTTTTAACTGGACAGTTCTGAAGCTGTACAAAACTGGAATGTGGGAGAGCATTATACTTGGCCTGGTCAGACTGACCCAGTCTTCTCCTCCACTGAACCTTCTAAAAAAACACCTATTGTGGAGAAGAAACTTGAAGATAAAATTGCCTGACAAGATACTGGAACTGCTTAAAAAATGCATTTTGTTGTCAAAATGTTTCAAAGCAAGTGATTTAATCCACAGCAACAAGCTAGTTTGACAAAATCATGCTGTTTTCTGAATGCAGTACTAGAAAGATATTTAAGAAACCTTCTTTATTTGGGAAAGAAAAAAATACCTGAAGTTTCATATAATGAGAGAAAAATGAGAGCACTTATTTCCTTACCAGACAAATTTAAAATTAGGTATCACTGTAGAACTACAGCATTATCACAGATATATCCATTCTCCCCCATTTTTTTCCAGCAAAGTTAAACAGGTCTTTCAAGGAGATCCATTTACCACTGTTGCAGCTTAAGTAAAACACTGATAAATATTCCATGAAAGTAAGAGTTTTAATGTACAACAGCAGCTATTCATGCAACCCTCATAAAAATATGGTCTCATAATTCAACAAAGACCAAAATAAGAATGCATTTTGACAATACCATAATCTATCGTTAGCATTAAATGCTCAGTCATAAGACTTTAATTGCGACAAGATTTGAAGTTCTGAGACTAAAGACTGGCAAAGTCTTCGTTCAGCAGGCATGGACAAGGAGCACATATTTTATACATGCTGGTGCGTATAAGTCATTATATGCTAGTCTAGATGTGATCACGCAAAGTAAAACTTTACACATAACCAGAAGACTACATTTCTCTTTCTGCATTTACCTAGGAAAATTTACAGATATATATATATGAATATATAAACACACACACACAGAGGATGTGAAGAAAAGAAAGCAGTGCTGCTTTTCCCTTTATGTTTTTTTCCTGACCAAATGTGGCTTTTTTCTTTCCTTTTGAAGGTAAGGAACTGAAAACAGCACTGCAGTCAAGCAGAACTTAGCCAGGCACATGTAAGTTCTGGACCACAAAAAAAAATTGCAAAAAGACAGTATGACAACAAGAAGACTCCTTTTCAGCTAGAGACAATAGGCACTTCACAATACTGTGGTTGAAGTGAAGCAGGTTAAGTATATAATTACTAGCCATGCAGAGGTACAGTTCTGAAACACCCTATCCCAAAGTTTAAAACAAACATACACACACAGATGCCGAGAAACCATCATGAAATGATGCACTTAAAATAGTAATATCTGTTTACAAATTCAAGTTGCTGCTTGGTGGAAACTTGATTTCTGTAACATGTCCCCAAGATACAATCTAATACTAAAATGTATCCTGCGGTAGGTCTACTTTCCAATTACTAGAAGTAAGCATACAAGGTATATAATTAGTTATGACACTGGGACAGGCATACATGTTTCAACACACACAGCGCTCTGAACAAACTTTTTGGCAGAATATGACAGAAGACTTAAATTGAAAGCTCAAAGGCAGAGTATACTGCATTATATATATATATATAAAAACTCTAGCTTGAAAAGTTCTCACACCAAATGATTTTTAAATGTATGAGCATATTCTACTTAAACACCCTTCATAAGCTGGAGAGAGAAAATATTGCCCTGAAGCACTAAAATGGGCTATATTACATATAAAGAAAAAGAAACTCAATCCCTTGAATGGTTTCTTTTCTTTCAGTGAAAGGGTGTCATTCTTCCCTAAAGACTACATTACGACAAAACATTTATATAAATCAAAGGAGACTTCTTTAATGACTCTGGGCATGGGATCTTAAATCTGGGATGAAACACCAAATTCTATCAATTCTAAAATAAATTAGGCAAGGATTATACAAGTAGTACTTATCTTGGCGATAGAAGAAAAAGAATGTTTAGTGTCAAAGACATATCATCAACATCCCTAAACCTACTGAAACCCTTGAAAGCCCCTTTAGGACTAAATTCAGAATAAGTCAATTCTAAGCACCTCAATTAGGTATCTAGTTTCTAAACATTTTCATTTAAGCCAGCCAGACACCAAATGAGATATAATGGGAATGTCCATAAGGATTAAAGCTATGGAGTAGACTCCAACTAACTTAAATAAGCTTGCATGGATGTCTGAAAGGGTCTTCTTGTTCTGCTAAAAAAAAAAAACAATCTGAGCACACACATTTTGAGGGCAGCTATCTTGAAATGCCTGCCTTACGTTAAAATGATGATAATAAATTGACTTTTCCAGCCTGAGATTCATAAACTGATATCTTCATGAGGTATAGTGGTATGCTTAACATTTTTCAAGTGTTAAAAAACAGTTTACATGTTTCTGACATGCAATCAAATCAGATACTTCAGGTTTGGTATCTACCTTATAACAGTTACGGCATAAATTTTTAATTAAACTCCCTTAGATCAAATTAAAAAAAAGAAAGCCTACATTGCCCTCCCAAAATGAATATGGCAATGAACCTCCCAATCTAAACGGCTACTTCCATCAACTAAGATAAAGTTGTTTAGAGAGATGAGATGATGTAGCACTGTTGGCAGAAATATTTATCCTGTCAGCATATACCATGTCCCATCTAGACAAACCCTGACAATAACCTTCTTTTTTTCCCCCCTTCAGATATGTAACAAAAAGCATGGCCCTTGTTGAGTGAAAGATAGTGTGCTGTGGTTTCACACACCATGCTTGTATGAGGGAAAAAATAAAATTTCCAAAGACTGGGCTTCCCATGAAGGACACATAGCATCAGCTGCCTCTTCCCTTTTAACCTGATCTTTTTTTTATTTAAACAACAGTGGCAACACAGCCTACATGGTAGTTCATGGTCATTATGATCTAACCCATTTAAGGCCTCCTCAATTAAAACAACTGCTTTTAACACCACTCCAGAAGCTTACACAGACTACAGATTAAAAAGCAGGATGTCTAAATCCCTACATAGTAGCTGGGTGAGCTGCATTCAGTGTTAGTTCAGTTTATAAACATAGCAGGAACGGGAATAACCTAATCTTGGGGAAGGAAGAAACACAGCTGATAGCATCTGAGGACACCTCCAAAAATATCAACCAGTGTTAGTGTAGTCTAAACCTGACTTTTTTCAAAAACTAGACTCCTACTTACCTTAGTCTTTCAAATAAACAAAAACTCTACATATAGGAAATTAGTTTCAAATAAAAGAGGAGGCAAGCCAGGATCTTGCATTCTTTGTATTTATCCTGCATGCAAAAGGCACAAGTTAATTTCAAGTGCTGTAAATAAGTAATAGTGCAACACTAGTATAAATAAATACAGCGATATTATAATTCAGTGCACTCAAGGCAACCGTCTACCTCAGAACAACCAAGTCATACAGGGCTCCTTGTGCACATGGAATTCATCACCCAGATCCAGATTCTGTTTTGTTTAAGACAGATTTGTATTTTGAGAACAACTGAGTACACCGCAGTACTACATTACTACCTGTATTCCTGTCCTTGACAGGGAACATATATGTGGCTACGTGCTACAGGTAAGGGTACTCAGCAGACAGCACATTTACAGATATGTACTCAGGTGTTTCTCACTCTGCACTGTCACTTGCAAATAAGACTTCCCCTCCTTCCAGGACTTACCAGTCAGTATTCTAAAAGGATGTTTGGACTTCTTTTCCAGACAATGCTTTTTTTTTCAGTTTTATGAGGTTTTGGATAACCAGCATAGTGACTCAGACACTATTCATGCAGTGGCTGTCTGTAGCATGAGACATTATAAAAAAGTCTTGATTTTTTGTCATGATTCAAGTTCCCATGATCCCTTCAGAGCAATGTGTTAATACCACTGCCCAGCCATTTTCCACCTCTGGCAGCTAACACTGGACACTAAGTGCATGAAAGCCAATGGCAAAATGCCCATGTGCTGTCAGAAGGCAACTGCATGAGCAGGGACACCATTAGGTGGTCAGGAGGCAGAAGCACAACACATCAGCTAGCTTGCAGCACGTGGTGTAGCTTTCCCCAGACTGAACGTGGAGTAAACTGCACACAAGCACAGCTCAGCAAACTATGTGACAAGCTGTAAATCCTCCCTATAGGGTACCTTGCAGTAACACCCTTGGGTATCTACGCTCACAAGGATTAGGAACTTTCAAAGTACAGCCCTATTTTTTTTCTTGCAGGTTAGTGTGTGCCATTAACTGCCTTGGTGAGGGAAGATCCATTCCAATGGCTCATTTCAAATAAACTGCACATTAAGTCATTTCCCACCTCAAACTGCCACACACCGTCCCTTGTTTCTAGTTAAGAAATCTCCTAGAGTGCAATCTGACTATGGCCTATGATTTGTGTCTGTAAAACATTTTCCTGACATCCTGGGATAAAATTTCAAGACACTATCAACGCCATCTGCTAGCATAGTGCAAACCCTCCAACAAACGAACAAACAAAAATGCCCAGGACTTCCACACAAAGTTATATAATAGCTCAAACCCACAAGCTTCCACCTTGCCAAAAGCGTGCCTGTCTGGAGGGCTCCACCAATCCGCACACCTCAGTTATTGGCCACACTTCAGTTACACAAATGGCACCAAATGAAGTCATTTACTAAACAGTTTCGTTTCTACTGAGCTTCCATCAACCTTCACATAACTTCTGGAGTTTTCCACCCTTTCTCCTATCCCACCACTGCATTCTTTGAACAACTAATGATTCCCATTGTTTTATAGGTAGCTTTAGGTATATATAGTCATTTTCCAAGACTATCAGTAGAGCTCTAGTTCACACAATCTTGAAGGTTATTTTACAGCAAGTACAGAGATACTTTCTCTAATATAAAAAAATTAATTGAGCCTATATAGTGTGCAAACATTACCATGATAATATAATCACAACACATTTCAATGTACATTAAAAGAGCAAGAATGAAAGATAAATGGATTGAATAACCTGTCATGCAGCAAAAGGCCAGCCCATTTCTGGTCAGTCTTTTCTAATGTATGAACAAAAGCACAGCATCAACTGCCCCTTCCATGCAATACTGCCATCATTAAGGGAAGTCACCCTGTCTTCTAAAAGAACAAGAGATTCCTTATATAGGAGGAAAAGTAAGTTTTTAAATCAGTGATTCTTCTAGAAGTCAAACTTTTCCAAGCAATATACCCAGAAGAGCAGTCAGACTCATCTTTAGTTCCCAGAATCAGAGAGATACCAGAGGCTTTGTTGTTAGCAGCTCTCATTAACATTACTGTAATGTTTTTACAAGACACAGGTTCCAATAATAGCTTTGATTTCAATAAGGTTCATAGCACCTAATTCAAATCATAGAACAGAATAACTTAATATACTTCTCAATAGAAACAGTATGAGAGAGGAGGGGGCTTTGAGAAAGAGGCTTTACAAGGCTTTACAAAGCAAAAGGCCAGGCAAGATAAAACACAAAAGATAAAAAGCAGACACCAAATACTTCCTAAAATGTTCTGCTAAAATTAAAAAGGAAGGACATGTAGTATTTTGTTTTCCTTCTAGTGGTACACTTATTTTCACATTTTATGATTGATTAATGTCTTACTTCTAGTGAAGAACTAGAATCATCCCCAAAGCCTTCCACACTTTCTAGAATATACATACGTGCACCTAGACATACCTACAGCTACAAATGTGTAGGCACAATATTATATGCATATATACATATACACAGACACTAAAAAGTTGCTGCAGAATTTCTAGAAAATGTTTTCTTTACCTCTGTAATGCATAGCTCACTTGATCATATATACCACTGATACATTTAAAAAAAAAATGAATTAAAATTGTAATAAAAGGAACATACATATTTTGCACTCATTAGAGAATTAAATTTATATTACTTTGTTGCAAATTTATTACCACAAGAGCACCCTGTCGTGCACCTGCAAAATATCTTAACTTTAAAGTTGATGCCTGGAAGTGGGTAGTTGTATCATACCATTTCCACGAGGCTTGAGAACCTGACCGTGAGATACGAGCAGGCCTCCTGAGCTCATCACTTCAGCCCAGTTTTTGAGTTACAGCTTTTCCCACCCGTGATTAGACTCTGCTGGGCTCTGGCAATGGCTCCATGAGAAGGGTGGTTTCTGACCCTCAGCGCTTGACAACGTGGTGACTGCAACCTGTGTGTCCATCTAGCCTGCTCACAAAGACTCTGTGTGGCCCGGAGACTTCTGAGCAATGCATAAAACTCACACATTATCCAGCAGTCATCCCATCGTGCTACTCACAACCTGAGAACCATTTAGCAGCAACTGTGGTATGAAACGCCTTGAAGCGATATCACGAGAGACATGAAGGTGCAGAGTAGGACAGACTGACTACAGAGATCTCATCCTACTTCAATCTCTCGCTCAGAATTACCCACCTCCTTCTGTGCCAACACCAGCACTACAGAGACTTTTTTCTTTTAATGAAGGAAGTGAGAGTACTCACAAAAGCTAACACAGAAGGTGATGAGCTTATTGCCATTTCCTGATCCCCAAGTCCGAACAATGGACCACAATCAACAAAGCAGCTCGCTCTCATCACTGTTGCCTTCTGTGCCAACAGCACTGCAGCCAGCAATGATAAAAAAGGATGCATTCCTGCACCGCTCTGAAAGCCCACTCAGCATGGGAAGAACTTTCTTGCTTATGGCATAATCATTTCATATCATAAATCATTTAAATATTAGCTGATAAGCAAGATTCACAGTTGATACGCAAAGTACTGCAAGTTACATGTAGATAAGAGGAGTAGGAATGTAACACACACTCTGAAGGCAAAAGTTTAAAAAGTGCAATTTAAATAGATATTTTTAAATTGCACATCTCTTATGTGCTATTGCTTAATGTTTCTGCTTAAATTTTTTGCAGACTGTCTTACCGTATGAATTATACCAGTTTAAATTCCTGTAGAAGTCTCCAGTAACATAACTTATGCAATTTCACATATTGCCTTTTAGTACTTACACAAAAGTGTGGAGAAAATATGAATGTCAGTTTGTGTACTTAAGAATAAAAATTCCCTAGCCTCTTTAAATTGCTTATATAATCACTTGCTCAACTGTCTCACGGTATCATTTATTTGGATCAGACATATTGTATGGTACAATAAGAGTCCTCAAAAAAACAAACAAACAAACAAACAAAAACTGGTAAGCAAAATATGGCCATGACCTACCACAATACTAGCAGAAGAAAGTTTTTACGGTAAGTTTTATTAATTCTTAGCACTTCCAGTGAAGCTGCATATTTTTCCAGTGCTCTTTTCTAGAATTCTGCTCCGAATCTCATTCTGGAAAGTTGGGTAACATCAGGAGGCTTTTAGAAACATGTAACTGGCATTAAATCAGTATAAAAAAATTGCTTAATTGTACTGTAGAGTGTACTTTATGGTACAGAATAATGATAACAGTTTAAAACTTACAAATACATCATAAGCTCATTTGATTAGTTTTAGGACCGTACTGGTTGCTTTCACAGAAAGGTGAATAACTTACTTTTTTACAGTAAGGTGAATAAAACACACAGTGCTGCCCAAAGCCTGTAGAGATAGGACAGTCCTATCAAAAAAGACTGCAAAAGTAGTTAGACAGCAGTAAGAATTGGTAGGTACTAACAGTAAAAGCAAAGAAAAAAAAAAAACATTTTTAGTTTGAAAATGGCACTAATAAGGGCTTTCAAATTAGTTTATCTTACCTTTATTATATTTCAATTCAATTTCAAAGCAGCTTTAATGCAAAAATCACCAGGCAAGTTGCAGTAAAAAGAAGCAGTTCATCATGCTGAGCACATCCTTCTAAATGTCAAAAGCTACATTTCAACATGAAAATTTATTTGATTCCTAACTGGCCCTTTCATCTTTGATTTGGAAACCATGTAGTAAGTTTTAGATTCATCAAAGCTAATATCAGTCTAGTAATGAAAGGATGTTTAAAACTAAGTAGGCAAAACTACATTTGTTCCAGCTCATGTCTGCAAGATTTTTTTTCCATTTAAATATTTGTCTAATTCACTCACAAAATACATCTTTTAAAAAAAAAAAACTTGAAAAAATATGGAATTCACCATCAGAGGTACAAATGTTTCCAAAGTTTGCACAAGAAGAATAAAAAGATTATTTTTGTTGAATTTTCTCTCAAACACTTCTATTATTATATTGCTGGTCACTTTGCCTTCAGTGTTCTAAACTAAACCAAAGGGATGCCGCCATGCTTCACTTCTCCTACTGGAATTGTAAAGAAAAGAAACAGAAGCCGAGAATCCCTGTTTGTAACTGATGAGCACTGATACTTTTCAAAGAAATGTCTACACAGTGCAGCTGAAAACAGGAAATTGTTAAAATTAAGATTTCACAGATTCACAGAATCACAGACTGGTTGAGGTTGGAAGGGCCCTCTAGAGACCATCTAGTCCAACCCCCTGCTCCAGCAGGGACACCCAGAGCACGTGGCACAGGGCGGCATCCAGGCGGGTTTGGAAGATCTCCAGAGAAGGAGACTCCACAAGGAGCCTCTCTGGGCAGCCTGTGCCAGGGCTCTGGCACCCTCACAGGAAAGAAGTTCTTCCTCATATGGCAATGGAACTGCCTGTGTTTCAACTTGTACCCATTACCCCTCGTCCTGTCACCAGCCACCATGGAGAAGGGCCCAGTCTCATCCTCCCTACATTCACCCCTCAGATCCCTTCTCAGTCTTCTCTTCTCTAGGCTAAACAGGCCCAGCTCATTTCTTAGTCTCTCCTCATTCCAATAGATGCTCCAGTCCCTTAATCATCTTCGTTGCTCTCAGCTGGACCCTCTCTAGAAGCTCCTCATCCCTCCTGCCCTGGGGAGCCCAGAGCTGCCCCCAATACTCCAGCTGCGGCCTCACCAGAGCTGAGCAGAGGGGCAGGATCCCCTCCCTCCACCTGCTGGCAACGCTCCTCCTCATGCAGCCAGGAGCCCATGGGCCTTCTTGGCCATGAGGGCATTTATCATCCTAAAGATCTCCCTAGCCCAGCGCATAGACAATGCTGAAGAGGTGACTACATTTTATGAAAGAGGGTGAGTTTTGCACACCTCCAAACTAACTCTACTGCTTTCAGTAGCTTTATTCCCAGTTTTAACTGAGATAAATAGGACCAATAGATCAGATGGGATCTGTTCGATCATAATTTAACCTTAAGCCTAGAACAAAAATAAAACTATTTTTAACTAGATGTATTTATGGAGTGCTTAAATCTATGAAGTAATGTATCACATTTTTGTAATAAAATGTGATTAAGATGTAATCTGAGAGGTTAGCTACAGAGACATGAGGAATAAGCAACCATTTTTTTTCCTATAGGAGAAGCTCAGGGTTCAGTTTGATTGGTAAATGGCATATGTAAGATGAGCCTCACAGGAACTTTGAAAGCAAAATGTAAGTGAATCTCTATTCCCCTGGACTAAATAGGGGATGTGCCTCAGCAGAATGACAAATCGGACCCTTAATTAATAATCATGCCTCTTTGTAGTGTTTAGGGTGCCAAAGACAGGAGAAACTACTTAGATGCATCTCAGTGTTCCCAGACAAATTTACTGCTCAGGCAAGACCAATAATGTCAATGCTTTTACAACATCTAGAGTGAATCTGGAGTTTTCTTAATATGAATATTTTTAAAGACACTGTAAAGCATGCAAAGCATTTTTTAAGTAATTTGTGTTGGTTACAGTTTTTGATGTCAATCAGAAATGAGAAAACAAAAAAAAACCAGTCACACAGTGTATTTTGAAGAACTGCTTCAAATACACCTTATCACTGGCAGCCTAGAAAAGAAAGTCAATACATTTCTCAGTCATAGAAAACATTTTTTTTTATGGCCAATGGAACTTAAACAAAACTAATGTGATTGACAAGTACCTCACAGGCAAGCCTTGGCAACACTTAATGTAAGCCCATCTCTATGGCCTTTTAAGAAAAATTCCTTCACAAGTGTTTGTCTTTGCAATAACTCCTACAAAGCTCATTAGTGCCAGCCTTGGTCTGTCCCCCGTGTTGTGCATTTATCCCTGGGATGCATTATCAACATGTGGCACATGTCCTTGACATGCACAGAAGAGTTGCACCCCAGGACAGCAGCATGCATGACAATAGTGTTGACTCTTACTCCTTTATGGTTGCTGGGATGTAACTGAGAAATCTAATAACTGTGACAGTAGGCCTTTAGGTTTTTCCTTGCCTTTCCAGACAGTGAAGCTGCACAGACACTAATGAAAGGTTAAATGAATAGGAATAGCTGACAAGAGGTACAATAAAGAGGGGGCTTGGTAATCCACAGACACTGAGCAGAGATCCTTGGCTCAAGCAGAGAAAGGACAGCACATCGTCGAGTCACAATATTTAAAACAGCTTGCTATACACAGAGGCTTTTGTGTCTGGGTACATGTCTGGCTCTGGAAGAAAAAAAGATACTGAAAAGAAATTTCAGCATGGGGCACTTTGGCAAATGTCAGGTCACAATAAGGGAAAAATGTTTTTTGTTTGCTGTTACATCTTTGTACTGAACATTAAAAAGCACTGAAAAATACCAATCACAAGTTTGAAACTAATACATATTTGACAAATAAAGCTGCAACACCAATCCAGTGTGATTCCAACCAACAGCGTGATGGGTGCTGTACAAGCACTCAGTTTCATTTTGGCTGATAACTGTTCATACACTGTGCACTGCAAACCATCTGAGACTTTCTCCACAGCCAAGGAGCTCTAACAGGCCTCGTTTCTTATGTTTCATATGCAGCATAACGCTGGACCTCAGTAGCTGTAGTACTTTGCAAAAACGCAGTTAAACTTCCAGATAGTGCATCAGATCATGGTGATTTAAAAACTTTTAAATCATTAGTTACAGCATTTTCATTTCTTGTTTTCTCATTATGTATGAAACAGTGTTGCAGATATTTTATTTTTAATAATTAAAAAATAATTGCAAGCACTTATATGTTCTAAAACATGTAAGCTTTAGCTCTACCTTTTTACTATTTTCTAATGAAACCAATTTAATTAAATAGTAGGGGATTCTAACGCCATGAAAAAAATTTGAACACAGAAGAATAAAAAAAAAGACCTCTCTGAAGTAGCAAATCAGAAACAAATCCAATTAAGTTATCTGAATTTGTGGTTTGTTACTTAAAGTATTCCAACAGAGAACTACTGAAATAGATTTGACAGATGAAAAGAATCCTCCCTCAGTAACCTTGATTTACCTGGAATAAGAAAAAAGTATTTGTCTGCCCATGCATCTAGAGTATAAAATATACATATTTATAACATGTGGTAAGAGTACTATGAAAAGATTCTAAAATGAGGGAACCTTTTGAACAACCACATTAAATTACAGCAGAACTCCTGAGTATACTAAGATTCTAATAATCAACAAATAAAGGCTTTTACTAGAAGGAAACTAATGAGAGCTACTGTGAAAGAGATAAAGGAGACAAATCTGGCAGTTTATCTCACTGGATTATATCACTTACTTAAATGGTAAGTAAGTTTGTCCAAACTAATGCCTGCAAAAGCTACCATATAACTATTAAGCAGCAATTATGATCAATGTATTTTAAAACAAATAAGTCAGAATTTAGGTGGGATGAAACTGACACAGAGTATGAGGTTTAAATAAAAGCTTTTTATTAAGCTACGTTAAATGCTCTTGCTCTAAATAAAGCAAGAATTCCTGAAAAGATTAGGAAGTAATCTGTATTTCCAAAATGACAGATATATTCCATTTCTGCTTTATATTTTACAGGGAGCTTTTTCTATTTCCAGGCATGCACAATTTCTTCCCAACACGTATTATTGGTGTTCATTAAATCAAAAGAACCATGCCAACCCACAGACTAAAAATCAGAAGGCTTTCACTAAAAAATGTTCAGTGAAAAAAAAAAAAGGCTTCAACTTCTGATACTGTCCAGTGTGCAGAAGGAGAAATGGCTTTGCCAGAAACTCATATTCTGAGGGGGAAAAACAATCAAACTTTTGTTTTTATATAAAACCTAATCAGTCTTAAAACACTTGAGGTGGAGTTGTAGTTACTTTGTTGTTGAGGATTTTTTTTAATTGCTGAGAGCTAGAGTCAGCTGCAAATCCTACTTACCTATATGAACATCTAACATAAAATAAAACATCTCAAGGCCTAAATGCTAGATCTTTGACTCTGAAAAGAAGTTAGTCATCACCATTCCCTTATTCAAAATATTTTTCCCTCTTTTTACCTTAAGCATGTCTAATAAAATCATGAAGCTCCCTCTAGCTCTGCAGAGCTAGATGACCAATGATCCTTTACAGCTCCTTCCCATTTTCAAAAGCAATGCTGAGAGAGACAGAGAGCAGTATTTTTCTTACATAATAAGTGTTCTTGTTTTCATTCAACGGTGTTTTCAATTCTACAACTTCCAAGGACATGGGTAATATTTGAAAACATCTGCTATGAAATACAGAAAGTTAAATACTGCTTATTATTGTGCAGCAAGCTAAAGACCCTCTTAATCATTTCCAACTTACACTTTATTTACAGAAATCTAGCTTGAAATCTTACATTGTTTGACAAGTTGGTCATCTCTGTATTTAAACACACACACACACAACTTTTCAATTACAAAGTGCAAAATTAAAGAAAAAAAATGATAAGTAATAACACAGCCCTATTTAGAACCCGGATTTCAAATATAGTGTATCTTAGTTCAAAAACAATTTGTTTGTGTACACCAGTATTACAGAAAACTAGTAATGCCAGTGGTAATTTGCTGACTGTATTTTCACCTACCATAATATTTACACATACCATTTGTAATGGCTTTTATTGTTTAATCTCCCTTGCATTTCAGTATTGGATACTATGGAATTACAGTTATTTAGCAGGCTATAAATAATGTAGTTGGCATGTGCAATTGATATTTAAAATGTCTTACAACAACTGTAAAAGCCTCATTACAGACTAGCAAATCATTTCTAACAAGCAAGTTCAACTGACAAATACCAAAGCAAACCTGCAGTCTACGCTGCAAGCATGTTTGTTTTATTTAAAGGATACACGTTTAACACAGTGTGCAATGGACCATCCAGGCAAATTATAAAGAAAGTAAGTGAACTTCCAAAGTGATACGTCTATTTCGAAGTGTTTTAAAATAAAACTAAAGGGGGGAAAAAAAAGCTCCATTTAAACAACAACAGTAAGAGTAGCTTGCTCTCCCCTCCCCCCCTTTATGAGCCAGTGTCCAATTTCTTCTTTTCTGAACAGCTGTATTATCCAACTTAAGTTGCTCTGCTAATTTCAGTCCCACAAGGACTAACTTGGAAGGCAAAAAAATACTAGAAAAGATCAATTTGCTGGGAAAGATCAAATGAGAAAACTGTGGGGACAGCACCGGGTCAGAGTGTGAAGAACTAAGCAGACCTGTTCTTCATTAACTTAAGCTCTCCCGGGACGTCACACACTACCTGTCCATGGGCTTATTGAACCGCCTAACCCTCGTCTCTGCACCGCTCTTCTGGGCCCAAGTGAATCATATCCTGCTGCTGACAAGTTAGCAGGGGACTGCGGCTGCAACATGAAAGTACTTTTCTTTCTTGTCTAAATCAGGCAGATTTTTGAAAAGACGACACAGCACTGACTCGTGACATGGCAAGATGAAATGAGAGGTCTGGGCTGGTCTTGGAGCTGTGCAGATAAAAGTAATCAAATGACACTCCTGGAATGCAAATTGGCATTCTTGACTGCGGCAATTGCACAACCATGAAACATCCCTGACAGCAAGCAAGATTAGGACAAAATGTTATGTAAAGCACTGAACTCAAAAACTCACTAGAAAATTCACACTGTAGCACTTACATTTTAATAAAGCAACAGTCACCCCTGCTTTTGTCTGTTCCTTTACTTTGTTTAGTGCAGTCACATCTCGGCCTGTCACACATACCTCAAGAACAAAAATCCAACGTGAATAAAAATATCTGTCTGCTCCATTTGTTCCTCCAAAATGTTACAGCATTACACAGTAATATCCTGTGTGTAAGAAGTGCGCTTATGGAACGCTTTCACATTCTCAAGTCCTAAAGTTGGGAGTTCCCAACTCTGTTCCTAACAAACTAGTCTGCAGTTTACATATCTATTTTTCTTCATCTGGATCGGGTAAAGATGGATCTTTTGAAATATTTAATAAGTGAATTTTAAATTCCATGCATTTTAGGAATTCAAAGCAGGACACACGTGTAGCTGGATGATTCATTAATACTGGACAGCTTAAAATGAAACTACGGTGCATCAGAGAGCTCACATGCCCCATTAAATTTCAGATTTAAAAAATCCTGCAATTTCTAAGTGCTGGGAAAGTTCCACATACTTTTATAGGAACTTGGTATTCTTGTGCAGATCTGCTGATCAGGCTTATTAAATATTACTGTCTGAGATGAACTCAATAATTAAACTGTGTGAGCGTTTGCACTTTGAAACTGTGACAAAAAGCACTACCTGTTTTTAAAAGTAATTTCTGTCTATGGAAATGGGTGACAACACAAAGGGGGGATGGAAGATAATGTAATAAGAAATAAAAGCCTGCTGCTGTCTAAAAACATTTCAACAACTGCTATGCACAGCTAGCATACAGGTTAGGAAAAGAAATATGCAATACCCTCCTTTGACTTCTTACTTAAAAATAGCTTCAAACCATTTTAACTTTGGCCAGACACACGGACACAAAAGACACTCATTGCCACTTTAATCCTGGGTACACGGGATTATTGCATGATGTCTTTTGTGCATCAATTTTACAACAGCTTGACTCTAGGGTAAATGGGAACCATCATAAATCGCATGCTGCTTTCAAAACCACTTTAATTTCTGTCAGCGTTACTGTAACCACAGTCCTGGGCACATGCTGCTTTTCCCCCCCTCCCAACCCTCCTTTTTTTCTTCGTTTTTTTTTTTCCTTTTTTATTGTTGCCTACATTTGACAGTTGCATCTCCTACACTCCAATTGTGGCTTTGATCACTGAAACAAGACATGTCATGTCAGGGGAAGAGGGAAAAACACCAGCCCTCCATCTCGCACTCTCCCTTCATTCACACACAGGCGCACACACTCTACCTATGGTCTGAGTGCAATATATGCACACACACAAGCCTATAGACGCGTGTGGGCATGCGTGTGCGCGTGGATACGCACGGCACGCCAGAGGAAAGCATCGCAGCCCTGGAAGGAGCTGGCAAAAGCAGAGGGAAAGTGAGGCAGTGGCCAAGCAGCCTTCCCAAACACTGAACTCATGGAAGTTCACTGTGCGCGGGCTGGTTGCTGCTCCTCACTGGCTTTTCTCAGTGAGCCTGTGAGCATGAGCAGCACTGCCCACGCATCCAAGCGCGGCCGCAGCCCTGAGCGCCCCTGCTCCTTGCACCTCTTTAACCCATCTTCACATCACAGACCGGGCCAGGAGACTTCAGCCAAACGAGGTCCTCACTGACCTCGATTTTTGTAATTTTTAAATTAAGAGGTCGCGAAAGCCCGTGGCTTGCTTGGCAAAACTCTGTCTGCAAAGCAGACGTATGTTCGCACTGCACACGAAATGCCCAGCAAAAACTTGATTAAACTTGGAGGGGTTTTTTTGGCGGGCGGGGGGGGACAGCAGGGGCGGTTGCCTCCCTCTTTCTCTTAAGAGCCATCACATCCACTCTGCAAGCCCTGCATCCCATCGCTGATGGACGGGAGAGCTGCGCCCTGCCAGCACACGCACGGGGCGGGGGGGGAGGGAAGGAAAATAAAACAAGACA
>VWPW01006190.1:991945-1049573 GCA_013389825.1 Crypturellus undulatus
CGCGGGCCTCGCTGCGGGGCCGCGTGTGCCCCTCGTGCCAGGGCGCCGCGGGCGAGGCGCCCGGCCCTGCGCACCCGCCTGGGTGGCCACCGGGCTCCCCAAACTGGCCCTCGTTCAGTTACGGGGGTGCCTACCATGAGGTAAAAAAGTGCAAACGGAATAAAAAAATGCACAGCCATATAACCTTCCCCCTCCCCCCCCCAAATAAAAGCCCATCTCTGTGTTGAAACACCCAGAACACAAATGCTGCCCATTGAGATGTTTTGCCTCCTGCCCTCCGTCGCCGCGGCTGGCCTGGCTGGTGAGCCAGCAGGCACTTGGTGGAAGTGGGGAGGGACTGGGTCAAGTGTGTGTGACGGGCAGGTGTGTGGCACTTTTGCCTTTACCTGCGTCTGCTCTGGGTCAAAAATGGTAATAAATGAATACCACGTCCCTGTGAATGAGCCAAGTCACCTGGTTTCCCACCAGATTTTGCTGTTCTACACATCTCCTATGCCCGTCAGAAGAGGGTCTCCTACAGCAACCCAAAACAGGCTTTCACAGAAAGTGTGAAATAAAAGACATGTTTCTGCGAGGTGTATCTCAAGGTTATCTGCTTTTCTATGCAAATATAATTTTGTTTTCGAGGTATTAAATACCATCATTAGGTGTAACACAGATCAGCTTATGAACGGGATTTGCAGAGCCCGCACTTCTTTGGGATTAGTTCAGTTCTTGAGAGGTAGAAAGTATTTTTTATACAACAGAACCATGACCAAATAACATTTTGAGTAATTTAAGGTCATTCTAAAATTTCACAGGGCTAATTAAGCCATGACCTGATGCGTTTTCTATCAGAGGGAAGAGATAAGAAAAAAAAAAGTTAATATTTCAGAGTCACATTTTATTTCACATAAAAACACATTTGTCCTTTTGAACCAACGAGGGGCCAAGAACTAGCCAAAAAATCGTGTTCACACAGCCCCCTAGTGGCTGCAGTCTTGACAAGTTCGTGTGCTGGTGTCTTCGCGTGGAGGAGGTTCCAGAATAGCTTGATTCAGATCCCCAGCAGGATGTTATAACTTCAGATCACGAGAGGCGTGATCACTTGTTACAGTGCAGGTATTCCGTATCCACTACCAGGCTAATTTTTAACTGTGCTGCTTCTCACAGGGGAGACTCGGGGCTCCGAAGAGTTACAGCGTGCTGAAGGCAAAGCTTACAGCAGGCACGCGGTCATACAAATACACTTAAACCCCGTTTTCCCTAACACTTTGGAAAAGTGAGTTTCCTTCCACTGAGGGTAGACGTTTGTTGGAGACAAATGTGCGCACTTGTTAAGCCAGTAAAACAGTGAAAATAACTTAGCCCACACAATAAAAAATTTGATCTAAATTCTGATCCATTGCTTCAGATAAAGCAGCTTTTAAGTGAAACAAAGCAATAGCTTCCAGTTATTTTATTTTTAAAGATTTTAAGGCATTGTGTGTGAAAACTAATAATACCTCTTGTAGAAAGTAATTCCTTGGTTACTTGGCTTGAAATTTAATGCAGCTTTTTAAAATCTCTTTTTTTCCCTCTCCCACCTGTCAATAAGCCAGTGGCTTTTGTATTGACAGTATATTACAGTATCTTGAAAGCTGCTGAGGAGGTAAAATAGCTGCAGGCAAATTGGCTGTTGGGAGTTCTGATACTGGGGTTGGCAGAATGGGATTACAGGATAAACACTGTGTGATAAGATATTTCTACTTAAAATAACAGCAGCAAAATAGCTAACTAGTGACGTTTTCATATACATCATCATTAGACTTCAGACCGAACAAAAACTAAGCTGTTTAGAAAGTCTGCATCTCTCGGAATCGCTCTTTCAGTCACATGGACAGCAACGTTTTAATTTCACATTCTGTTCTTTCAAAATTGTTATGTGGTATATTCTGAGATACATTGGATACTAAAATATGCTTAATGTCATTTTTTATATTATTGTGTTGTCTGTGAGTTCAGCAAACATCATGTATACTGCAGGAAATGAAAACTATTCTTATTTGGATGTCAGGGAGCATCTCAAAGCACAGAGATTGGACAGGACCCTCCATCCTGTGTCACAGAACAGTCTCATGAGTTCTCAGTGTGTGCAAATATCCAAAATTCTGGAGATCATATGTAAGAATTCAGAGAGTAGAGTCAAAATCTGAAATCATCCTAGCTTGTCTGTGATACATGCTACCAAAGAGAGGAGTTTCTTACAATGTCAATCGTACCAATAGGAATACAATACCTACCCCCTATGCCATATTTCTTCGCTGTAGCTTTCCCTCAAAACCTTTTATAACCATGTAGGGGATTATAGCCTTGCAGCCCCACACAGACTCTAATTTCTCCAGCTTGTTTCCCATGCTGAATGTGTTGGCATAGAGGTACTTGGGAGAGGCACCCAGTCCTCCTGAGTTCCCAGAGAAAGTGTGAGAGCTCCTCCATAATGCCATGCTCTTGATACTTCTTTATTTTTTGCATACTTTTGCAGTGGACTCCCTTTTTTTGTGTGTGTTTTGTTCATTTTGAAGTCTTTTTCACGCCACCTTGCACCATTTGCTTGTTAAATCCCGTTCACCACTTGCTCACTTGGCTGTGAGTATCTGTTTCCGTTCTCTTCCATCCCAAGATGAAACAGTCTGTGGGTCAAAAACAGAATTAAGTTTTCAAATTAAAACCACATATTTGACTTGGAGAATGCATATGTAGCTACCTCCTTCATGTCCACACATCTATGCTATTCTCATGAGTATGAATGCTGCTAGGTAACAGCATCTTCTCAGAGGCCGTTCACTATCAGTCTTCCAGGTGTCCATGGGATCACAACCCCTCACATTTACTTATGGAAGTTAGGTAGCAGCTGTGCCCCTACTTTTTTTGAAGAACTCAGTGGTTTTTTTTGTTTGTTTGTTTTTTAAGAAGTCATTAGTTAGAGATTTATTGGTTTTAAAATAGTTGTTTGGATAAATATTTTTCTCCATTTTTAATGCTGCACAGATAGGAAGCACTGATATATTGTAATTTTGAGATACAATCGATGAGGAGGAACTGCAGCTCGAGGAGGGGACAGAAGTCCAGATCACCTGGATTGTGAAGCCTCTAGACTATGGTATTTCTTTGCTGTCCTGATCTTCTTGTGTTCAACAACAGAGCAGAGGTGCACTGTAGGTCTCTGTGAGGAACTATAGCAACATATCAAAATTGAAATCCTCCATATTTTGATCCACCAAACCATACAGTATAATTGAAATGTGTATGCATAAAAAAAAGGTTTTCCATTAAAAAAAATCTCCAAGAGAAAAAATGTTCCCAGTCCTTGATATATAAAACCTAATTTCTCTAATTTCTAACCATGAACAATTTGACCAGTTCTATTATGACCTTTTAATCTGGTTATTTTATTCAGAAATAGAACTATGGCATATATTCAGGATAATTAGAGTATTCCTACGCTGAGTATTACCTCAGAATAGGTAGTTTGTTTTACAGCATGGCTTACACAAAAGATAGGCCTGTACAACCTGTTAGAATGTGTTACAATTTGCTCTTTTCAGCAGTGCGTGGCTGACCAAACTTTTATAATGCTAATTGGTTTGTCAGATCCTGACATTCTGAAGAGCTTCAACCTTTTTTGAGAATTATATTAGAAAGGAATACTTCTACATTTATTTTTAAAGATATCTAATCCCTTTTAAAAAGATTTAGTGTTCAAAAAGGCCCAAACTTGAAATTTCCCACTGTTTTAGAGCAGGGGCTTGAAATGTGGCACAAGATACAGGGTGACAAGCACGTGTTTTTTTCCATTTTTAAGAGAGTTCATCAAGCTTAGCTGGGTGGCAAGAGGACCGCAGGCCAGAACCAAAAGATGAAATGCAAGGGACCACTGTACAATCGTTGTTTGAAGTGAGCTGCCCAGGTCACAGAGTAGCTGAGAGGTGTGCAGAATCTGATTCTCCAGGGTGGCACTCGTCTGCTTCAGCTGCTTTAACTGTGCCGTTCTCTTCCTGTGTCATTCACCGCACACCTTCAGACTCCTGCGACGGATTAAGCAGAAGTCTTAAGACAGAAGCTTCACTCGTTACACATACGCTTGTTTTCATTCAGAGAACAGCACCCATTCGGGGTACTGGGAAGGGAAGGATCTTGCACCAGAGAAGCAGTAGGTGACTGTAACATTTCAGACACTGCATACTCATCATGTGAAAAGGATGGATTAACATCGTATAGACAGTCTTAATTAGAGCATTTCTTATGAAAATCCAACTTTGCAAAACCATGCTTTTATTAACAAACTTACCAAAAAAAAAGTGAAACTGTCAATTATTACAGCAGCTGCCAAATGAGTTAAAGCACATTTTCATCATTCAGAATATGCATTTAAGAGCAGCAATTCATATTTCCTTTGCCATTTGCACTAAAATACTGAAGCTCTTCCTTCAGTTGGTCTTTCTAACGCTTCACAACTGCTTGACTCCCCCCCAGACATAATGTATCTTTTGGAGAAGGAAAAAGATTGTGTGCAGAATATCCAACTCTCTTTCTCTTTCTCTCTTTCTTTCTTCCCAATCTTTTTAAATTCATTTTCAGAGGTTACTATCACACAGCTTGATTTACCTCAGACTTTCCCAGATGCATCAGCAGAGGTGCTCAAACACAAACATGCTTCTAGTACTTTAAAGAATATAAAAGCGTTAGCAATAGAGCTTACTGTGTAGTTCTGTAGGAACTTTTCTCAGAGATATTGAAAGATTCTAAACAAAAGCAAAGATCTGAAACAGTCTAATTCATTTTATAGATGATGGAATTAAGATGCAAGAAGTTTCAACTGTACTCAAAAGCAGTAAAGAAAGTCAAAATATATATTTTGGATCTGTTTGGTAGTTCACTGGTTGTCCCTTCTCCAATCAGAGTTGATCCTTTGACATTAAAGACCTTCCTAGATCAAAGTTTCTTCTTCCTTTGATCTCATTTCCAATTTATGCTAATTAACCCTTTTTTTCATAGCTTTATAATTGTTAGTCAGAGACTACCTGTATTGCTGTAGAAGTTTCAAGTTATGTCCTATAGCATTTCCTAGTAGCTTCCCCCAGCGACTCCTAGTGTTTTTCCATTATCTTAGCACATTGCCATTTATTTTCATATTGTTCTAGGGATTGCCTTGTAGAATTAGTCATACTCATTATGGCTTTTCTTTTTTCAACTTATGCAGCATAACTGCTTTTGTCTGAAACTTAAATTGTTAATACGACTTCTTTTACCATGGTATCTTAGAATAAACTTTTGTGCACTGTGGTTGTTTTCGTAAATGAGTCTAACAAATAAAAAGTCCCAGTAGTAACTGATACTGATGGGTGGGTCAGTATCTTTAAAGCAACAAAATGAGCGTCAAATGTAATACTGCATGGCAGATCACCGAGGCTCAAAACATTGCTAAGACTTCACTATTTTAGCAGAATTGCTCTTGTGCTGTCTACACCTTACTTACTTAAAGGGAGATTTAAGATGGATATAGACCTGAGCTGAGTATAGTGCAGTACATTAAAATTGACTTTTTAAAGTTTTGCCTAATGATTCTTCGTACATCATAACTTCTTCATGCAATTGCTGTTTCTTTTATAATAGCTTCAAACATTAAAATATCATTTGATGTTTATGTCAAGGGAAAGAAAAGAAGGTGGAAGAGCTGGCAGCCTGATGCTTACCTTTCTTCCAAAGCCCTGCTTTTAGATTTTGGCCTCTCCTAGCAGAAGATTCTCTTATCTACAGATGCTTAATCAGTCTTGTTTGAACTTCAGCCTACTTCTAAACCTCACATCCAAAGATTTGGTTAGGCACCCTCACTGCTCTTCAGTACAAATCCCTTCCTTTGGACATGTACTGTTTTTTTCTTTTACACATTGCACCTGTGGGCAGTTGAAAAACCAGGTGCAGACTTTGCTCAAGGCATTGATTAAAATCTGGGAAACCTGGAGAAAGTAGGAGATGCAAATATCCAAGATTATGTTCAAAAAAATTTTTTTTTATGATTTTTTTCCTTCACACACTTCTACCACTGGATTTTAAGTCAAATAATGTTTGGAATTGACAGTTCTACCAGAGTTCTGTCTGGATTCCCTTTCACTGGCTTTCCCACTTTAATGCATATGAGTTCAAATCCAAAGGGTTTGGACGGGTTTTGTACCACTCTCTCCAAGCTCCTGGAGGTTCTAGTTGTATTTTATGAATTAAAAATAATAAACTGACCTCACAAGTATATGCACACAAGCATACACATGTGCAATCACAGTATGAATAAAAGGAGAGGAAAAAGGGAAATAGTGAACTGTTGGTCAGTTTTTACATGTTCAAAATGTCATAGATTCAAAATTCAAATATATGGATCGTCCTTCCTAACTCTTGATAGTGCATCGTGTCAATTACGTAGGACAAAAAAGTCTTTCTTTATATACTATTACAAGGATAGAAAATATGATTATGCCACTTTACAAATATGGTTAAGTAATATAAACTCTTGCAGAATCCAGGCTAAGAGTCCTGTAGCAGATTACTTCTCTCAGTTAAGTAGAGCTATGTTTGTGAAGGACAAGGGAAAAAACTTAAAGGAAGTTACTACTTGAAGGATTGCAAGAAAAATGGATGAGAAACTCTGTCCCTAGCAGGATAGCTCTTCTTGGAGCATGGCACTGAGTCTGTAGCCACTGGTTTTCTCTTCATAAAATTATGCTGTGTGTGGTCAAAACTTTAACTGAACCCTTTATTTATGATTTCTCGACACATCTGAAACCTTACATGCATCCTCTGTCCTTGTGCTAACCACCACTGTGTACAAGCGAAATATGTTTCTTTGATTTACAAAAGTAGAAAAGTAGCAGTCTGAGAGAACAGAATGATTCCCTTTATAATCTGAACACCATCATTCACAGTGCTGTATTATGCTGCAGATTCAAAATTATAATAGTTGCCCCAGAAAAACAAACAAACAAAACGGAAGCTACATAATAGGAAGACCATCCTGCTCTGAAAAACAACTTCAAAGCTTGTCTCAGAGCAAGGTAACAACTTTATACCACAGACGGCTGTAATGAAGGAAGGTATCTTTTGTCTGATGCATTGTTGCCTGTCAGTGGGTGTCACACTGATAACCGTGTGTGTATGTTACTGCTAAAGAAGTAGTACCAAAAGCTGGTAGAGAATAGATGGGACAACTACAAGAAGTCTGGATATCATCAGCTGTTCTTTAGCATCTGCAGCTCAATGTCATGACTGGCAAATGAAGTATCCGAAGTAGCAGCTTCACTACTCTTAACTGAATCGTCACAGAATTAGCCAAATCTTCAGATACATATATGCCTCCCAGCTACAGTTCTCTGAGTTTTTTGATGGCGTGGAAAGTACATGAATCAAGCTTTATTGTCAGTGCCTTCCATAACATCATTGCTATTTCCTGTTTCGGCCCTTTATTTAATAATATAGGATGGTTCTTTTTTTTTTTTTTTTTTTTTTTTTTCCCTGAAAGTTTAAAGAAAGTTGAAATACAGTCCAAGTCACATTTTTTATAGGGAAGCTAAAGAGTTACTGCCTACATTCTTCCAACTCATTCCAGATATTTTTCCGAAAAGACAAAAAGTACTTCCTCATTATTTCTTCAAGTTTTTTTATTTTTTGTTCTGCCTTTTCGTTTAGAAAGCAAACATACCTACACACAAGTATATGAGTGTATCTGTGCATGTGTGTACAAACACACACTTTTATACAGTACTTTGTTGATGAAAATGGGAGCTAAAAAAAATCCCACAGATAAGAGGAGGGATGATGTGAGTGCTGCTTTTATGCAGAGGAAACATGCATACATCTGGTCCTGCATGTATACTTTTAGGAGGCATTTATTCAGCAAATCTGTTACAGAAGAATACAAATGGAATGGATACAATTTTTTTTTTTCATACTCCAGAGGAAAATGCCATTAAGCTGGAGTGCAACTTGCTAAGAATACCTCATTTTGCAAGGGAGACATCAGAACAAATATATAATAGTTTACTCTATTTCTCATCCTACTTCACTCTGTCTTATCCAAAAGAGTTCTGCTCACCCCTAGCCTTAAAATCACTATATTATTGATGCCACACTAATCATTTAGGTTAGGAAATACCAGGAAAGCATTTTATCTCAAAATGGGAGAGCAGAAGACCTGAGATTTCACCCAAACCCTGACAAATCCATGAATTAAAATACAGGCTGCATATAGCCAGTTTAAAATGATGAAGCAATCCCTGAATGTCATATACAGAGCTAATGCTACATGGTTGCTCTGTCCTGCTCATCATCACCATCCATCCTTTTACACAAGAACCTGGTTTTCATGCAAAAAGCACAACGCTATTAGCTTGTTGCTAATTTATATGGAGGTATTTTATTTTTATTGCTCTGCATTTTTCAAGATCCTTAAATGAAAGGTGCTATAAGAACTGCATGTTTTACCTACTGTAGAAAAGCAGGGAATCAAACTCAAGTGTTCTGCACTGTTTTGCAGAGAGTTGACCACAAGAAAGATATTTGGCTGGCCTAGAACTAGCATGTGATACTTAAGTCATTTCCAGACTGGGGATTTCTTGATTCACTGTATTCTCATGAAGCAATATTTTTTGGACTGAGGGCAGGATGGTTGTTTTGTCTTCTTGTAAATCCTTTCAGATACTGGTTGTGATTACAGTATGAAATAGGAGATCTCTCCAGTGTGATGTTCCCTAAATCTATTCAGCATCACAGCCAAAATTAGAAATCAGTGAAACTGCTTACAGCACTGTCTGTTTAGAGTAGGAAAGTATTTGTTTACAGAAAAGTATTTACATAAGCAAGAAGAGCAAAAGAACACTCTTCTCAAAGTCAAATGGCAAAACTAGACCACTTTCAGATCCAGGCTACCCAGAGATACTCACAGATGTAACAGGATAAATTATTTTTTCTCATGCAGACAGTACTAGGCATCTGATACATAATTTAATTTTTTAAAGATTTTCAGCATCTAACATTGCTTACAATAGGGTTTTTCAAATGGGGCCTCTAGAATGAAGACATTTTCAAGCTACATAGAAAATGCAAACAAACCCAACAGAACTGAATGTTTGGATTTTTAAATTAAATCTGATAGTTACTTTGAGAGCATTATATAATTTCACCCTATGTTTTAACTCAGAATTCCTTCAGGCAACATTTGATAGGGTATAGATGTACTTCATCCCTTCTAATAGAGTGTTTTGATGTTCATGTTTTTTGTGAACTTCCCTCAATCATTTGTCATTAAAATCACTTCTACTGGCAGTAAGATTTCCATGCTGAGAAGTAGGAAGGAAAATAGTTATGATTAAAGAGACTTACAGCTGCTATTGCTGCCCCTGACTAGTTTATTTTGGATACACAGATAATGATTTTGGGGGGAGGAGGGGCAGTGGGTAGAAGCTTGGGAGTATGCTTGAAAAAACAGGTCTCCAGCCAGGGTGGAGAAAGCCCATTTGTTATCTGTTTCTCTCTGCTGTTTAGGTAATGTAGCCTTGAGATAAATGGCAAGATTCAAAATGTGGCAAAAGATTCGAAAGGTTTAAAAAAAAAACTCAAAACACCTTGATTTATCCATATGTTATTTGGAAACATATGGGATACTTACTTTACACAAGTACGTGATTATCCTTTACCACAAACAGTTTAAGATCCATTTCTATTCTACACTTTAGAAGGATTTTCACACTCTACTTATTTTTGTTACCATATTTTTCTTAGTTTATTAAAAGAAAAGAACCTCTTTGGTTTCATTCGTTAACAATTATAAAAGGAGAAGATAAATAGAAATAGATCAAATGCAAGATTGTATCACATGCACCATGGGAAGCAAAAAAACACTATTTGCTTTCAGTTCTTTCAGAAGTAATTTATAATCCCAAGAGCAAGTAGTTAAGGACTTTTCTAACACTTCACAGAACCTTATATTGATATTATTCAATAATGCAATTTACATATCCTTAGCAGGTCATCCACATATGGCAAGTATACTGATGTTAACAGTATATAAACAAATAATAGAGTGTTTTCTGACACTAGTCAGACAATCCTCATTACTTTATAGCACAACATCACAGCTGTGCTCCTAGATACAGTCTGCCTCATTGAGTTGGTTCTTTTCTGCACACTCCTTGTTTTATTTTTTTTCACTTTTGCCTTTAATCCTACTGCATCATGAGTCCTCAGAATTGGTTGTTCCAGAATCACAGACTGGTTGAGGTTGGAAGGGACCTCTAGGGATCATGTAGTCCAACCCCCTGCTCCAGCAGGGACACCCAGAGCACGTGGCACAGGGTGGCATCCAGGCGGGTCTGGAAGATCTCCAGAGAAGGAGACTCCACAAGGAGCCTCTCTGGGCAGCCTGTGCCAGGGCTCTGTCACCCATTTTCCTAATACACTTTTCTTTCAGTACTCTCGTAATGCTTCCAGGCTTATCTAAATGCTTCCTCTTGTTTTTCTACTTGTGCTATTTTCTCACCTGGTCATTGCCCTCCACTTCAGCAGTCACTATATGCACTATCTAGACTATAGATAGGCAGTATGCTCTATAGAGCTGTCTGTTCCTGCTCTGCTCCACATGCAAGAAAGTAAAAGCTCCAAAGATTAGCAATATTCATTGCTACTTTGCTATTGACACTCCAGTGGCCTGTATTTCACTCTGTCTTCTCATTCTGATAAATTTCCTCCATGAATTAAAAGTAAAGAACACGGTGAATTCAAAACAAGAAAAATGATGAGAAAAATTATTAACTACTACAAACCTTTTCCACATAAAATAATCCATAAAAAATATGCTACATCAGTAAGTATACTTTTTTCTTGAAGTGTCATTTAGGAGCAAGTGTGCTTTCTGGATCAAACATGCCATCATCTTATGTAGATTATAAAAGTTCTTTATATCAGCAAAAGTACTTTTCAAGATCGCATCATTTTTACATATTAATGAAGATTCTGTTTACAACTAGGAGTACCCACCAAACCTAGAAATACTAGAGATAGTTACTCTGAAGGAGTATCTAGTGAAATACCCTAGGAGTTCCCAGGAAAACCGGATTAAAATTTGTTTTCTTTCTTACACTTTTCTTGCGTGACCTTGGTGAAGTTAGGACCAATTTGTGTTTCAGAAATACATGTTAAGTTTAACATGTTCAGTTACTATAACAAGTTTCCAACTTAAAGCATTACCCAGATGTGTACTCAGCTAAAATTCTAAAATGAAAATGGTCATTAAGTGTATTCTACTGGCATAGTGCAGATTTTGACAAAAATAAAAGAGTTCACTTCTACAGGCAACCAAACTTTCTTGGGACCATGGAGTTCCATGCAAATCTTACAACTTCTGCTCCAAAAACAGGGTCTGAACATATAGGAGGGTAAATGGTTATCTAGTTATAGAAGTATTCCAAAGCAATCCACTGTCTCTCTTGCTGCTAATAAGAGACTGAGAGAACACAGCATCTGACAGAGAGAAATTACAACCTAATAAAATCTGTGAAGTCCACTATTAAAAGAAAGATAAATTTTTGAATGTGTAGAACAAAGAAACATAAGAACTTGTATATGAAATAAACTTGAATGAACAACAGTGATACACATTCTTTGTCACTAATACTTAGCTTTCACTTCTTATGTCATTTTTTCAAGTAAAATGCAATATTTAATCATTCTAGCTCTACTGTAGTACATTAACTGTTTTCCACAATGCAGTGTACACGTTTATATTGTCTTTCCTGATTTGGAGAGTATGTTCATCCGTCTTGCAATTTTTTAACATGGTTTTTGCATAGTATCATTTTCCACCATTGTCTGACTTCCCTCCCGCCAAACACCTTTCTTCCATTTGCTTCCAAAGCAATGTTTGGAGCTATTAAATTTCGTTATCATTTGAGCTATTAAATTTCGTTATCATTTTGTTCTATACATGGAAGAATATTTCTTTTAAGATTTTAACAGTATGAAAAACTGCACTATAAATGACATAATTACTGAAAAGCAACCAAACATTTTTGCTTTGGAGAAGCAGCATGCCTAACTCTAGCAGATGCATAGTGTAGTATAAGAAATCATTACGATAATCATCACAATGTTTATGCATTATGTCTAAGATGGTTTCTTATTTTCTGTGTGGATGCTCTTTCCTAAAAAAAAAGCTCCCAAATACATTCAAATGCAAATAACAAATTGCATGCCTTTCTAGCAGTTGGGAACAAAAAAAAAAAAAAAAAAACTTCTGATCAATACTTACATAAACTGTGTAGGTTTCGGTCTATTTATTTTAGATTATTTCAAAACACAACCTGCTATGAAAAGGCATCGCCACTTTGCAGCAAATGAAAGTTTTGTACTGAACCTTGCATGCTGTTACAGGAGCTCCTTCCTTAGTTTATGAAAACCATTCATAGAGAAGATAACCATTCCAGAAGAAAACCATTCGGAGAAGATAACTGCGACATTGTGAACAGTGCTGGCTACCAAGCTGGAGGAAAAATCTGGGCATAGAGGATTTCAGCATCAGGGAGGGAAAAATCTACAAGAGCAAGGGGCTATGACTGGCTAGGAAGAGAAGAGAAATCTTGATAGAATCCATCAGTGCTGAAGTTAGAAAAGCGACCAGCCCCGAAGGGGAGGAGGAAGAGAAAAGCACCCCGCCAGGAGACCAGTCTCTACTCTCATGGTACATATGGGGAGGTGTTGCTGGCAGGAAGAGCACTGAGAGGCAGACACTTCACCTACTGAGACCAGTGCTGACAAGAAGAACAGCAGGTTGGACAGCTGTAGACACAATGATAATGGGAAAACTATATATATATATATATATGTATGTATAAAATCACGTGGAGAAACAGTGAGAAACTGTTGATTGTTATTCAGGGACTATTCATAGAAGTTAGCTGCTCACAAAAGATCAGAGTGAAATGAAAAAAAAACAGCTCATAGGGAGCAAGGAGCTACCCCAAAGACGCACTGCAAGAAATGCTTGTGCAGAAAAAGATCAGTCCTACAGAAATACAAACCTAGAAAAAACTCAGCCTTGGAGACACCCAAAACAGCCCATGGGATTTGTTCCGCATTATTTTGGACTGACAATTTAGGATTTGAAAATATCAATCTAAGGCTAGTATTTTCATTTCTCTATTCTCAGGCTGGAAAGTAGCATTCTAATTTAATAGAATATTTATTTTTAGGAATTTGTAAGGTCTCAGTGCAGAATTATGAATGACACAGTTGTAAGCAAAACAAGAATCAGGATTTTACTACGGAAGATACCCCTGACCTTCTTCATGAAGTAAGCTCCTATTGACTTTGAATCCCTGGATCTGAAAGGCCTGGTCTGGATAAATCTCTTAATTTTCTGGTTAAAGTATTACTGTTTTTTCTGCCAGTGCCTTGCAAGTACTCTTTTTCTTGGACATATTCAGAATGATTAATCTCTAGTCCAAATAAATAGTAAGAAAATTGATAACAAGTTTTTGTTGTTTGTTTTCTCCCAGATGTTTTTGCAAACATCTGTAGCTGTGGCCTTCAGGTGTTGCTTCATAATTGCCATATCCAGGATGTCTTTCCATAAAACAGTGGTGGCAGAAAAAGGATGTGTGGAAGAAGTCTGCACAACAGAGCTGTGGGAAAATGTAAAGACATACTCAAGAAGAAAAGCCTAGACAGAAAAATCTCTTTTTATTCCTGTGATTTTTTTTCCTGTTTCTTCTTGATACTGGCTAGAAAAGGAGAATATAGAGAGAGAACCAGGCAACCTCTTTCCAGTGGAAAGAAGGAAGGACAGAAAGGGACATCTTTGGATATAAGCACAAAATCACAAAGCTTAACAGCCCCCACAGGAGTAGATTTTCCTACAGAAGAAAAGAAGGTTCTGTTTCTCACATGAAAAACTAACAAATGGAGGAGAAACAGGGGCTCTGGAGAGAGGGTGGCGAGCTGAGACACCAAGTAAGCACTATCCATACCGCGAAGGGAGAAGATCATTCAATCCGGTGTGCCAGAGTGTTTATAGCTTTCAGCCCGAGTTCCCCCTTTGTGCTGAGGCTTGTGCCAAACCCCTTCGAACATTAAAAACACTAAACATGTGCTGTACTGGCTTGAAAGAATGCACGTGAATGGAGAATAAAAATTCAACCCGGGTACTAAGCCTTTCTGGCATGTGCAAGTCAAATACAATAATAAGCATTAATGATTGACTATGGTACTACACACAAGCTCCTTCAAGTGAATTGAATTGATTGATTATTAGTAGCAGGATAGTCAGGTGGGTCAGGCTAATTAAGAAGCTGATCTAATTGCCAGCACTGGAGGAAACAGTATGAGGAGTTGCAGAGGTGACAGATATAGCCTCTGTGTTAGGTACTGTAGGGAGGGGGCAGAGACAAGAAAATGTTGCAAACTGCAGCTAATGGTAGGATCTTCTCGGAGAAGGCAAGTGCAAACAGTCCTGTAGAGAACTTTTGCCATTCCTCTCTAATCTAATTCAAAAGCTGAGAATACCATTCCGTAAGACTTTCAGTTCTCTTTATATTTCCGTCTCTCTTATAATGGATAATGTTAGATAGCTGGCTGCCAGGATTTGGCGCTTTTAAATAAGCCCCAAACCTTATCATGCAATAGAATATGTGTATTGGTGTTTGTAAAATTTATGATGTGAACTTGACATTTAGATGCATTTAAAAGTAAAAGTTTCTGTATAGTGCTTAAAAAACCCTACAGCTATAGACTTGTTTATAAGAACCCAAAAATGGGACCAAATGATTGTTATTTGCACTTTGTTTGAACAAATGCCATGAGGGAAATGCTGGACAGGAATGTACAGTCTAAACTTAGAAATTCTATTTTAATATGCCTATATGACTGTAATAGAATTAACCCCAGGAAATCAAAATAAAATATATTCAGGAGATTGAGATTTAAAAAGCAGATTGTAGATCAAATATTATAAAACAATTTTGATTTTTAAATCATTTCTTATTTTGTACTTGTCTAATTTAAGCTAAAATGATTTTTAACAAATATGTGTTATCTTTTTGGTACTGAACATCAGGCTTTCCACATTTACTTCTGCTTTTTTAAGCACCACAGAATGCGAGATGTTTCTGTTTTATATCCCTTTCTTTTTCTTCACAAATAAATGATAGAGATTTCTTTCTTTTTTTTTTTTTTCTAAAACAAGGTTCTTGTTCCTTTCAATTTGCATGCCAGTGTCAGTAACCCCCATCAAATATCTGAGTCAGGAACCTTGGATGCTGGCACAAGTGCTTTAAAGATAACCAGTTTCTACAACTTATTGGTGTTGGTAGTAACATAGTGGTATTTAGAACAGGGGCATTATCTTTTGCTCTGTGTATTCTCCATAGTTAGTTTGAAGGTCTGTAAAAATTAATGTTTCAATTAAATATTTTTAAGTTCTTCTGAAATAAGCTTATTTTTGTTCAGATGTGTGATCTTTTTATTTTCATCATACCTTAATGGCAAAAGTGAAATGTCACAGAGTATTAAAGTAATTCTTATGAATGATCAGTCCTAATGAATAACAGCACTTGCAGTAGCATTACTTACTTATATGTATTTCCAGCACAATACAAATAACTATGTTATGTCAGTTTGTACCTACGCGTGTGTCGGCATTTGGAAAGAATGTTTATTTCCAAAACTAGCTATGTATGTTTAGCCGTGTGGCTTATTTATTTATTTATTTATAGCTCATTTGTTTCAGTTCACTTTTCTGGTAGTGAATCTTAACTCCTTAGTGCTAGTGTCGGATTTTCTTACTGGATGAACTTCTGAAGAAGTTAATTCTCCAGGAAAAGTTCTTGAAGTTACTGGGATCAGAATATCCCCATTCTTTCTCATTATTTTGTCTTCTTTAGCATCACATGCTTTTCTTAACCAATCACCATAACTTATTTAGGGAAATCTTACTTGTAAATCATTAAAAATTTTAAGAAAGATACGTTTTCCAGAGAGGTTAACAATACTTTACACTTCTGTCAAATTCTCTCTTCATTAGTTTCTGTCTCATCTTTATTCTCCTGAGTATTAAATGTTAGACAATTTAATTTCTGTGGACAATGATAGACAACTTAATTTTGAGTCATATAGTATTACACTGAAAGAAGTAAGATAAATTAGACCCATATAACTTTCCTTCCATGTAACCAAAGCATTATTTTGGGGGATTTTGTTTGATTAGATTGCTGCACAAGAGTTTGTGTACAAACTTCCAGGAGATCTCCCCCTGTAATGTTACGTATTTCTATGCTGCCACCCAAGTTGTTGCAGATGCCACTTTCATTTTTTTTCAATTTACTGCTAGCTGATATCTTCCTGGCACCTGTTTCTATTTTTTATTTTTTATTTATTGAAATTATACATTTTTTACTCTTTATTTCTCACTTTTAATATATATGTGTGTGTGTGTATATATATGTATATATATAAAATGTTATTCTTAATTTTCCTCTGCCAAAAGCTCAAGAAATAAAACGGTCACTTTCTGATTTCATGGTAAGAGCCATGAACCCATTTTGTGGGTTTCTTTTGACTTGTTCTTTTAGAAACGTAGCTTGCTATGTAGGATTAGACACTTCCTGCTTGAATTAGGGACACATAAATGTTAATATCCTTGGTTGATAACTTGGAAGCATTCATAGTTTGTGGCATGAACTTCTCCCGTTAAACTGAAAGGATGTTGTGTGCCTTAGGTGCTCTACAGTTGTGATGTGCCCAGCTTCGATATGTGCCCCTACATAAGCTCCAGGTTACATATAATGCTAAAATCAGCATCCCAGCCAGCACTGGTCTCACACAGGTTGCTTCGTGGCTGTATGTGCAACGCATTCCGTTTCACTGTGCTTGCAAGAATACATTTTTGACTTGCAAAGCAAAGTAACACCGAGTGTCCACCTTCTCGGTCTGATGTCAAGCTACGTGCCGGCAGTTCACCTCCGGAGGTCTTGCACTGCTGACCTATGGCCTCACAACTCCTCAAAGGAATCTGAAGCCTTCTTACATCTGTGTCTTCCGAGCGCTGCGCTCTTCAAGGATGGAGCTGAGTGCTGTGCGTGGAGGGACAAGCTGTGTTGCCTACTTCTGGTTTTGTATCAGAGCTCAAACATGACCTGTTCCCCTTGGCTTAGGTTGATTGACTGAGCTATGCCATTAATATCTGTGATGTATCTTGACAGACTATAAGGAAGATGCTGTGGAGCATAATGTGTATTAGATGTTAAAGTATACTCCCTCTGAGTTATTTTTCTGTAGAGATGAATGTATGTGTTTTTAATTGTTATTTTTACGAATGAGAGTAAAATATTGTTCTGTTTTATTTGATCTCGGTCCCCTAGTGGCTCTCTTTCTTTTTCTTCTTTCCAACAGTGTGACAGTTTCCTCTTTAGACTTTTAATTATGTCTCCCAGGACCTCCTGTATTAGCAATAGCAATGGCAGTATATCGCTCTGAGAGTTAATATAACTAGTTACTCCCAGTCTACACAAAGTTTTACAATGATGATTGCATATTTTTAAATTCCAATATAGTTTGGGGATTTAGTTGAATAATCAAATGGTTGAAATTCACCCAACCCAAGCAGAATGTCAAGACCCTGTACAATCTTCTAGCGTTGTTTTGGGGGACTGAATAAGCAGATGGGGCCCTCTTGTTGACCTGAGGTGCACTCAGCAGTCTGGCTCAAGGACAAAAACAACATGCTGACTTTACTGAAACAATCTTTAAGCTTAATTTCTTCTTTCTTTAATAATGACCTTCTTGAATATTCATTATCAGGTTTGTTCTGACAACAGGAGTTCTAAGATTTGTGTATTACAGTTCACAGTTTGGATGGCAGTCAGTCAAAGCTACTTAGATATAAACTCTTGCATATCTTGAGTTTCACTGTTGTCTCCTGTTTACCAGAGCTGATGTCTTGCCTTGAACTTTACTTGGCAAGTAGAGATAAAATCAAATAGGGAAAAACACTGAAGCTGCCATTTTTATATCTGATTACTGAATAAATTGCCATATGGACAGTATTCATACTATCATGGTCTGTCCTGACCCTGGGTCAGGGCTGAACATGAATATTCAAGCCTGTTAATTCAAGACACACTAATTGTGTTGTCCTCATGAAGTCATTATGTTACAGCCCTCCCCTCATTTAAGTCTCTATAATAGCATTTGAATAGCCCTTGAAGCTCAACAGCTTTACATCTCTTTTCCTCCTTTTCAAGGTGATGATAAACAATGCTGCTTGAACTAAGTTTGTTAACTGACACATATTACCTGGCTTTCCATTAACTCTCACCATTCTTTTATTGCGTCTTGAGATGTCTTTTTAGGCTACTGTAGGAAAATAAGTATCCAGTTTGTGCATCTGCCTTCTTTTCATTCAGCAGTGCTTCCCAAAGACCGACTTCCTTCTGTAGTCCACACAGAAAATTGTTAAACATTTGTCTGCACTGAGAGTCAGCATATTTGCAAGAGGGTGATAGTAAAGGTAGTCATGTCACATACACCCCACCCTGGAAATAAATATGGAATCTGATAGGATAACATTTAGGAACTATAGGTAACCCTTTTGTCTTGCTATCAAAACATGTCCCCCACATCTCTATTTCCTATTTTCTGTTATTTTTCACCTCATGGTTAATGCATCATCTTCAATACAAAATAGATTGTAAGGATTTTAAGGAATTGGAGTATTGTTTTTTCTAGTCTACATTGGAAGAGGACGCTGTAAACATTTTAAAACATGGTCTTACTGCAGGTGCTTTTATTTATAAGTCACATCAGGAATGATACATCTTGTCTTTTAAGAAAAAAGAAAAAAAGGTGAAGTTTGAACAAACGGTGTCAAAATGAGGTGAGTCCAACCCAAGATAGTTCCTACACCCATGCAATTGTGGGAAGAGAAGACCCCCCTCTTCTGGCATGAACTGGAGTAGCTCTCAGCTACTTGGTAAAACAGGTTCAAAACAATGTTTCGATCACAAATTGGAATGCACCCGGGATTAATACCTATATAACAACAGCTTCTTCCTCCAGCCTGTCCTCTGCAGTTCCACAGCCTTTCATCCTTCCCCACTGGAACCCGTCCTGCCCCGCGGCAGCTCTCTGGAGGTTCAGCCGTGTCCTGTCTTCTTCGCCGAGAGCAAACACACAGCGTGTCGTAGTCGCACTGTGCTGCACGCGCAGCTCTTTTCTGGATCAAGACAAAACATATCAAGAACACTACTCCAGGCACAGAGCGGACTGAGCACCGTGCTAAAAATACACACCACAATCTCGATGACTATAGAAGGAAAAGCCCTCCTGACAGACCCATTCTGTGTGTTTCAGCAGTATTATCCAGTGCTGTCCTTGCTGAAGGTGCCCAGCAATTCCAGACGGTGAGAAAAGGTACTTGCTAAACGGGTTCAGAAACCTCTGTGTCAGTTAGGCACTTCAGTCATCCTTGTAAACAACTTTCCTTCTGAAAAATAAGATACTAAGAATTCTGTCCCAAGCAAATTTCAAAATGGTAAATTGCACATGTGTCTAACTTCATCTCTTTTGCTGACAGAAATAATGAAGTGTTAATAATGTTTTCTTATTAAGAATATATACATATATGTAAATAAATAAACTTTTATTTTTATGAACCATGTTATGTGTTAATGGAAGGTAGATGGAATAGTAGATATTTCATGCAATTTCAAGATAGGCTAGATTTCCTTGCAACCCTATAGTTAAGAAATAAATAAAGCACAGGTAGATGCAGATACTTCTCCTGTCTGATAGTAAAAGAAGCGGCTTTGATTTTGTTTTAAAAATGGAAGACATAAATGGCGACAAATATAATGCAGTTCAGTACAATTCGTCTGTAAGGTTGGATATTCCCTCCGAAATGAGGGGGGTTTTAAAAAGGCCTGTATACTGGTCTCATTTCTGTAGGGCAAGAGTCAAAATAATGTATTTTTTCCGGCGTTCAGAGAATGAAACAGAAACATTCTGTTTCTGCTGGAAATAGAATGGCAACTACAGTGCTACATATGAAATATATAGCATTTTATTGTACCCAGAAATAATAGAGTAGATCTCTAGCAGTTTGGGATTTTTTTTTCTCCTGTGTTTAAAGTTTATTACAGATCGTTACACTTTCTGATTCCAGATTCTTCTTTCAAAGCAACATAAAATGAAATCACAACAAGATGTCATTTTACTAAGTTTTTACTATTTTTTATTCCTATTTTGTTCAAATCTTAGTTAATGTTTGCCTAAATTCTTTTGCATGAAGTCTAAGAAAAACTTAAATATAGCCTCCATATTCATATAGTTCCTTGGATTTTTCTCACAACTTGCTCAGATTCTGCAATATGATTTTGTGATTAAGGGATGGTTTTATGAATTTAATTCTTACAAATGTTTTCAAACACTGTGCAAGCAGGAGCTTGCTATGATATCGTACCTATGCTTCTGAATTCTCTTGCATTTGTGGAAATTTAGTATATTTAAAATAACACATACCAAATAATCTGTTTATGAACTGAGAAGCTGAGATCAAATCTGGAGAAGAAGTGTCTGCAGCACTTTGTACAGCAATCTGTCTCTCCGCAAAGTGTTCTGTTAGGAATTTATTGTATCTATAGCTCATACTCAACCATAGATTCCTCCTTTTTGGATATTTAAGTGACTACATATTATATTTCTGGTTGCAAAAATGCATCAGCTCTTTATTAAAACTTTTTAAATTTATGAGTGTATATTAAATATATTTTATGATAACTTATTCAAGTCTACGTCAATTCTTCATGTCTCATTCAAGTGTAACGCAGGAAGTTTTTGGTGAGCAATTGCCAATACTGGATTTACAGAGGAAGGGAAGAAGGTTTGCTTCTTCTAGGTCTAACCAGACCGGTAGGTAGTCAGGATTCTTGTACACTCTATTTTGCTGGTGTCTGTAGTATCCCATATCTTCAGCCATTATTGGTAAACACCGTGCCCTGTCTCACAGGTGTGTTAGGAGCCTATATGCTACATATATACATAAATTATTAATTTTTACACAAATTGTTAATACATACATTAGTTTGTGTGGTGCTCAATTACTACTAAAATCAGTACTAATAGTAATTAAGCACCAAGATTCTCTCAAAGCAATGGCAATCAGGTTCTCATTTCAAGGCTGTTTTCATTCAAAGCCAATCTACACAATACTATTATTGTCACTGGTTCCTAATATAGAGACTTTTGAACCAAACATTCTAGTTATGATATTTCCTGAAGATTTGACAGAACTTCAAACTTAAATTTCTGAATAAGAGCATGCACTATAACTAACTTGGTAATTTCATGGTACCATGCACAAACACAGCTAAGAAGTTACCTTAAAAAGTAGCTCGAAAGAGATGTTCTCACTTCCTTGCTATGTTATCAGTAATATGGCATGAGGTTTAATTATACGAATAACCAAAGAGAAATCAGTTTGTTAAAACAGTTTTTCCTTCTTTTATCTCCATACTTCTTCTCTACCATTTTCAAAATGGCAGCAGAATTATCCTGTAGGTAAAACACTGATTTGGAGAAGGAGATTTCTCTCTAAGAAACACCACATCCCTATTGAAACTTCAGATTACACAGACCTTTCATTTAACTGTATAAAATGTTACATCCACATTACTGTTACATGCAATTAAATGCACATCCAATTAAATATTTATTTCAACAAACAAAATGTGCACAAATAATAACACATATCAAAACCTAGCACAACAATGCAAGCATATCTTCACGTATACATTGTTCTATTCAGACTGCCGGCCAAAAAAGCATTTTGAATTGAAGCTATGTATAAAACTTCTAAATGCAGTGACCATAAAGGCATTCTGTCAATGTAGTGTCTTTTAAGAAAGAGTTCATGACCGCTGAGGGCTGATACTTTTAAAAGTCAGTATTACCACTTGTGCTGCAGGTTCTTAGAGAAGCAATTACTAGAAACAGATGGAAAAGTTAAGCTATCTCACAACAGCTGTAAACCCTCCATCTCAGCAGGTATAGACTACGTGGATAAGATCAGCAAAAATACATTTGAGACCTAAATACTCTGATTATGCAGTTAATTCTCTGTCCTTCATTTGATCTTATTGTTTAACCATGAAAAAAAATGCTTTTGCAATGCTAATAATACACAAAAATATGCAAAACGCAGAGCATAGTGAACTGCCAAGTAGCCATGGTGCAGCTCTTTCTTCTATGTGCCTCAGACCTTATTGTCCACAGTCTTAGTTTAACTTGTCCTCCTAGCTGCAATTATTTGATGCAAGTAAATTATTATCAGTAAATTATCCCTCGTCCCCTCTCTTACAGTGATCCTAAGTAACTTACTTACATTGTTAGAGTTGTTACTCTAGGAAGGAAAAATAGTCAAAAGCAACCTTATAGAGATATGCTGCATTCAAGCAAAAACTTTTATTAGAAATAATGCTATTTCAGTCAAAGAGGTTCTCCAAATGCAGTAGGTTCTATCAAGATTTTTTTTTCAAATTAGAAATGGGCCTGTTCTATTTTGGGATAGTGCTAGTGCTATGGAAGAAAGGAGAAATAACTGAGAAACTTGTCCCTTTTCAATAATAAGTTTAATGCTCCAGCTGTTAGGGTGGCTCGCTATTTCCATCATATTGGCGAAAAGAACCAGTGGGAGGGCTGGGAGAGAAAAATAGTGCCTAGGAACGGAATGACCTGGGTGTATTTATTTTGATTGTTTTTTAGGAAAATAAGGAGTGGAATTTAAATAAATAAGTGCTGCAAAGTGCTTTCCTTCCACCCAAGCAGGCACTTTGTTGAAAATTCTCAGATACTACTCTCCTCACTCCTGAAGAATGGTCATCCACATCAAAAGAGCATTTCACAGGGTTTAGTGGATTGTCTCTTTCTTGGGACATACAGCAAAGCCAGAGCTAAATCCTCTCAAGTACAGTGGTTGCTGCTCATGCTGGTTTGGTTAGTAGCCACTCTGATGAAGGACACCTGAGTGATACATGTTTTCTTCTGAGAAAGCAGCACTGTTCCTACAAATAAAGACATGTCTCACTGCAGCAAGCGAGTCAGGTATGCAAGAAAAAAAAAAAAAAAAAATCCCAAATCCTGTGTACTAATACTACAGTAGTAGCTGAAAAAGCACATTTTGGAAGAGAATCCTGTTTATGCAATACCGCAAACAGCATTACTTCTGACTTGGGAAGTTTATACTGGACAGTAAATAAAGATCACAAGGATTAGGAAATAAACTTGTACTTTCTTCTTATTATCTGTTAGAATGATTCTCACCTCAGTCAACAGTAATCAATGCCTATTTGTAGAACAGATAAAAACTGGAGCAAATAAAGACTTGAATGAATCAGTTTTAATCAAACTTTGCCATATGCTATTACTGCAAATCCTGTTCTTTTGTGTGCAGCAAGCCTTCTGCTATGCAATCTACTACATCTTGCTTTCTTTGGCCTTCATCTAATCCTTCCAGTCATTCTCATTCCCAGGTTTATTCATCCCCCTTTTTAACATCCCTTTGAACACCACTCATCTGCCATCTACCGAACTGCAAACTTAGAGAGCAGCTTCTGCCCACGTGTGACGGGTAGGTGTCCTTCCAAAGCCTATTCAAAGCTCTTTGTCTTCAGATTGTTGACTAACTCATGTAAAGTTGTCTGCTTCTAATCTCCTTGTACTGGTTTCCGTTTTGACCACATTTTTGTCTTCATCTGGTCAATTCAGGGAGTAGTATCCGAGAGCAAGGGACAGAGTACGCAGCACTCAGCTTCCCTTTCCGGCTCCAGAAATGTGAGCAGAGACGCGCTGTTTGTTCTACACTGTAATGTACTCGTATTTGAGATACTCTTTAGGTATTATAACTACTTCATTTAAGACATCTCCACTGAGCATAACAAGCAGCATCTGTTTCTGAAAGTTTATTAATTACCCTGTTGGGGCGAGTTTTCAGAGACGGTAGACAAAAAAAAATAAGCATTGGTCACTGCAGGGCAGAAATACCGTATCCCTACTCTAACTCTCAGTGACTGCAGCGCCTTAGCAGAGCGGTTATAAACATTTTTAGGGGGGGATATAACTGTCCTTTTTATTTCTTTTTTATTCCTTTTTTTTCTTTTTAAGACATTAGGTTTTGTCAGAAAACAAATCTGATAATGAATGTGAACTTGAATAGTTAAAGCACTTATAGAACTCTTATAGTAGTGATTACTGGGCAAACTTAAATACAGCATTAAACTTCCCATGTAAGAGTGGAGATCTTAGCCTCCCATGAGGCCTAGATGTCTGACACGGCTCATGCTGCTGCACGTTGGTCTTTGCTGGATGGGAGATCAAGACTGTGTTTCATATGACAACACCGAGAATGTAATTTCCACTTCCTTGGTATTTTAGTACTCCTTGTTTCCAGTGACAATCATGGAGTATTTTTCTAGACAGAAATGAAGGTTAGAAAGAAGGAGACAGTTTGGTATTAATTTTGAATCAGAGGACTTTAAACATGGATGTTACCTCCTCCTAGAAGAAATTTGCTTTGCGGCTCTGTGGTTAATGCAGACCAAGCCCCTCTCTGGCTGCAGAGTGACAGGAGAGCTGTAAAGCCTTGCTGCTGTTCCTGTGTTTGGATAAAGGAGCTGCTGTTGGTGATATTCTGCCTAGCAGCCATCTGAGCACACTCCGTTTGCTTCCCAGTATCCTGCCTCCCAGTATCCCTTATGCAGGCACTCGCCCACCTGCTAGCCGCTGCTGTTCACTTGCGCTTTATCAACACTGTGCTCTTTGGCAACTCTACACACAAAATAAGTAGGAAAGTGTTCAAAACCAGGGATTTTTATGGTGCTAAATTACTAAAATGCATGATACGATCAATACTGCATCATTTTAACTGTGGATTTAAAAAACAAACATCTAATTTGGGATATTTTCTGTCATTAGTGGTGGACCTAAATCCTTCTGTGCTGCATATGTTGACAAGAGGACGGTGTGGGAAATTCTGCAAAAACCTGGGTGCAGTAACCCGCTACACTCCACATAACCCAGATTTTTTGATCTTTTGTTAACTGAAACCTGACTTTGACCAAACTTTGGTGAAAAGCCCTCCACAGTTTTCACCACATAATAATCCCAGCTTTTTCCAAACAGATTTAGTGTTTGGCTCACTGAAACCCTTTTAGAAAACCAGATTGCGATACGTGCATTTGTCTGTTTTTTTTGCCTGATAATGAACTCTTGCCTTTGCGGTGTGGTCTGGAGTTTTTGTTTCCCTTTTCTTTGGCTTGTTGTGTGCTGTGTAAACAAACACATATTTCGCTACTCCGCAGAAAATGCTTCTGAGAATTGATACGTTCTCACCTTAATGACTGACCTCTGTCTCTCTGAGGCTTGGGTGCACGGTCACGTCATTTGTAGTGGCAGGCAGATATATCTATCTGCAGCATCGAGGAGAAGGCGGGGAAAGAAGCAACTTCTTTATCTTCTTTATGTGCCGTGTGAGCGGCTCTGAGCGCGGAGTGCGCGTGGATGCCCGTGCTGAGGCCGCAGCGGGCACGGCCCTGCACGGCTGCCGAGGAAGCACAACGCTCTCACGGCATCGCAGGACAGTGTGGGGAGCTGGAAGGGGTTTGCAAAGGGAAAGGAAGGGCTGAAACGGGGAGCTGGGGCTGGACACGGCTGGGAAGGCCCCGGAGAGGGCAGGGAGCGCTGGGAGTGCGGCAAAGCCCTGGCAAAATGTGGGGCTGTGAAGGTTTTGGTTTAGTTGTTTTGAGATGAAAAATAAAATAAAAAAAAAAACCCACGAAATTTTGAAATGGGTGGGGTGGAGGGCCCCTCGACAGAGTCATTTCAACTACCTGTCATGTAATAACTGAGTTTCAGTCAATTAACAAAATAAAATTAAGTGAAGCATCAAGCGGATTTCAAAAACAGATACAATCATTATTCAGATAATTATTTTAATCATTTAGAGCGTCATTTTGACCTCAAAACCAGGAGCACATAAATACAGGTCTCCTGTATGAAAAAATCAGATAATAATACAATAAGCATCATGTCAAATCTAATTATGTACCAAGTTTTGTAATTACAGATTACTCTTTTGGCACTGTGGGCCACAGTTCATAATTACTGTTGAATTGTGACTATGGAAAATTCCTATGCAGGTGGCAAATAAACACATGAAATTATAATTAGACACCTTCACTGTATGATATTCCTTACAAGAGGGTGCCCAAATAAAAACATCTCTAAATTCTAAATTTGTAAATGTTTTGTCATACAAAGAAAGATCTTTGTTTATTTCCACTTAACTCCATTAGGACACTGTATTATAATTCAGCCAGAGAGGCCTGTCTTTCAACTCTAAGCTACTAATACGTTGTTATTTTCTGTTTTTTTTTTTCCCTTTTTATTCAATGAAGAATGATCAGTGCTCAGTTTGGAATTTGCAGTCTGTCCTAGTGGGAGCCCATTAATGAACTGCAACACCTTTTTGCATGACTGGTGCATTTGGAGAGTTCTGTCACCTTGTCTATTTCTACTTGAGAGATTATTCCTTTATGCCTTATTTTGTTATTTGCACAACAAAAGCCTATCATATTAATGACATCCATATTCACGTTTATTAAGCTTCTGCATTGCTTTAAACTTTGTATTGAAATTACCCATTTCGTTAAGATGGCACGTTTCTGGATCTTAACATCCTATAGGGAATCATAAGGTGCGCTTGTTGATGGTGTGCATGACAGCCCTGGCTGTCTGAAACGCAGCTGGAATACCTCCGGAGCCCACAAGGCCTGAGCTCCATGGAACGCCAGCTCTGAGCCCCACGGTGGGGACCATCTGTTTTTATTTAGTCATATATTTGTTATATCTCATTTAACCCGCTTACAACTGCAGGTAATACCGAGATATATAACACAGTATTCCTTCAAGAAACAGCATTACCAAGAACACATCAAAGGCATCTTCTATTCTGTATACCATTTCAGAAGGAATTGAGAGTCTTGGCCTCTGTCTTGAAGATATAGATGACTTCATAACCAGTGTCCCTGATATCTAAAAGAACGTGGTTAGTAATCGTACTCCTCTGACACAGAAAAATCCTGAGGGTAGCTACAAGGGCAGCTTCTGCATGAGATCAGACTTTCTTAGGAGCTTGTCTGAGGCTGACCAAAGAAATCCTCCAGGCACAAGATCACACTACTACTTTCTGCCCCGGGCAAAATGCCTATTTCTTTGGCTTTGCCTGCAGTACTTACAGCAGCATCTCTGCCTTTGAAAATAACAAATGAAGAGCATTCCCCAAACCGTACAAAATTCCAAGGCACCCAGAGTGAAAGTGTAATCACAGGACAAACGATACCCGTGCTGTGTGACTATTAGCACGGCCTGCTAGCATACCTAGAGTACTTAGAATAGAATAAAATAGAATTGTGTTCTGTTACACCCCAAGACAATATTTTAGCCTACTTCTCATGGTGCAGATAACATACAAGAGAAAAGTCATAAGACATCACAAAATGTTCTCCATTAAGAAAGTGGATTCCAAAGTGTATGAGGACTGATGGCTCAGTTACATGGTAGGTGGCTTTGGATCAGTCTTAGATTATTTATCCCAGCCACCAGATGAGATATTTATTATTTGGATCACTGCAGCTTTCATTTTAAAATGGCATAGGTAGTCACCTATCTGCTAATTTTATGTCAGGGTCTCAGTGGTGAAAAGTAGCTTATGATGTGGCTGGTCTGCAGCCGTCTTAGGCTCTTTTCCTCATGTTTCCCAGAAGAGAGCCTTCCTGTACGCGAGTATGTGCTGAGGTCTAGCAGAAAACCCAGAATGACAAACTTTTAGCCTTCTTCCTTGGATTCATAAAATACTGTGTACTGTGATCAACTGGGATGTCCATCTGAGGTGGCATTTCTAGCCAGAAAAGACTTGAATATTCATGCAAGCCTGAGTGTTATTAAAGTGCTTTCTGAGGAAACGCATGGAGGAGGACGGAAACAGAGCTCAACTTGTGTCGGTCGCCAAATACAGCAAGTCTCCAGGCCTAACAGTGTTAGACAGGCACATACTGGTGTCTCAAATCCTAGTTAAATGGGTTCAGATTTGTAACCGATTTAACACATTTGCAATTTATCCAGTAGGGAGATATCAATACCGGAGACTCGCTTTTTACAGCAAAGGACATACAAGACATTCAAAACAATGCGGAAGAATTTTATTTTATTTTATTTTATTTTATTTTATTTTATTTTATTTTATTTTATTTTATTTTATTTTATTTTATTTTATTTTTCATTTANTTTATTTTATTTTATTTTATTTTATTTTATTTTATTTTATTTTATTTTATTTTATTTTTCATTTACTTGTTTTGTTTCGTTTTCTTACATAGTACATAAGCAGAAGGTTATGCAAGTGCAACTTTTACAGTGCTTTGTTCTGAGAAATTCCTAATGCAGATGTCAAATGTAGGAGAATTTATTGGACTGTATCACTACAGATACAATATTTGGGATTATTTCTTACAAAACACATAGACTAATGAGTTGATATTACTTCCTTTGCAGTGATACATATTTTACAAGTAGAAAGCATGAGACAGACACATGCGAAATCTGTTCTGGAAGTTATATTTTCTTTGGCCACACTGCTTCCTGTGGGACATCATCTTTTCCTTAAATATTGTCAATTTACTTCCTTGCTTATACATTACATTTAAAACAATTTCTTACTAGTAAAATATTCTGTTAATGAGAGTTGGAGTAGCCTAAACTCTATTGCAACCCCATGTTTTCACATTCAAAACTTGAAGGAGGAAACAAATCCTGAACAATAATCTAAAGCTCTGGAATAGAGGGAGAAAACAGTGAAATTTCTGATATCTAAATTCAGAGAAAAAAATATGAAACCATATTAATCTAAATAAGAAACCCCCAGTAATGCTCCAAGAATTCTCTGATGCAGAATAAATTCTCTTCAAAACACTCTTAAAGTTGAGAGTTATCAGAGTCCAAAACTGTTGTACTCCTGCTACTTCTAGCAGCTGCAGATGTTGAATTTAGCTACTATTTGAACTATGAGTTTTTTTATCATAGTCCAAACAATCATAATACAATGCTTAAAAGATTTTTGGTTTAAATCATTGCTCTTCATAATTTGTGATAATGTCCATGCTGAATAGTCCTGCATGAAAATACAGTTTAGGAAATAATTCAGTAAATAAATAGATCTTTGTGCAAAAGAAAAAACATTTTTGGTGGAAAATACTTATTTTCATGGTATATCTCTCTGAATACTGTAAAATAATAGTAAACTTATGTGGTTAATCTAAGAAACTACATTCCTTTTAATCACTATGTAATGGCATATTTTAATGACTTTATGCAATCTCATCTCATGTCCTTTTATATCTTCAACTCACAAAAAAATTGCATACTACCTTTCCTTTAGATTATCAATCCATTCCCAGCATGGAATGTAAGTATGATCCAAACGACAACTGTCACTTGGCCTCAGTGATGTATTTTAAACCCTGGGCTTTAAACTCTGTTAGTGTGTGAAAGAAAAGTCTTTTTTAAGCTTCTGTTTTTGCAAAACATTTTAAAAAAATCAGAGATATCAGGGGTCTCAAAGCTTATTCTCCCACCCAACATGCAAGGTCAAAAAAGATAAGGAATGGTAGTGATGTCTGGAGAAAGTATGATTTTTTTTTGTGCTGTGCTTGTCCCTTGATTATTTAAAATAATCAGAAATAAATTCTTATCTATCTGGGACAACTGATTTGTCTCATGCTGGCTTGTAGACCTGCTATTTGGCCATTTATGATGCCATCATGCTGGTTAACTACTACACATTGGCAGGACTTTATAGGCAGTAGTAGATTATTGGTCATATTGGCATTTTTTATTCTGCATTTTACAGTTGCATCCAAATAACTCCATTAGGAATCAGTAATCACTTGTGTTAAATTTGTAACAAAAACGCATTAATGATTGCCATAGACTCTTTCTGTCTGTCTTTGCTTTCTTTTACTATCTGTTTACATTATGCTCCTTACTCTAAGCCAAAGAAGAAAAAATATTGGTTTGATGAGACCAGCACTGGACTTTGCATTTGCATCTAGTTCCATTCTTTGCTGAAATTACCTGGCCCATATCAAACAACAGACCCTATGCTCCACTACAATGCCAAATTTGATTATAAGATAGAGGTTGGCTGCCCACCTTTACAAAACCTTGTAAGCTGCAGGTCTGTTATTAGACTAAATGACTACACAAATTGCAGCAGAAATACAGCTCCAAATTTTTGTTTAAATTACAGAAACTATCTCCTTTATTGTAGTAGGACCACCAAAAGTTTCTGCATCGGTCCATAGCTCTCTACAACCAGATCTCCACTGATACGATCTCTATCAAGTTAGCTTGAATGGCTAATTAGTGCCTTCATTTCCATGGTGATTATGCCACTGATGATTATTTAATGGAAAGATAATGGCAATGCCCTCTTTTTCTGTTCAAAATGACCATCAGATATGAAAGAAGTATACCATGCAACAATGAAGTGTGCTAAAAATTGTTGTGTTGTACAAAAATCAATTGAAAATCCTTTCCATGTCATGAATTTTGTCCCCACTGGAAAAGCAAAAATATGGATCCATTTTGCTAGGAGACCAGAATCTTTGTCTTTGGAAAACAGTTGCAGCTTTTGTATCCTTGGGTTCCCAAAAGAACCTCTGTCTAACTTCTCCCTCGAAACTTTTGACAAATTCTACGGTTCTCGTACTGTTCTGTAACCATATATCATATATAGGACATAGAATGTGCATTCAAAATTTAAAGTGTATAGAGTATAAAACATAATATCAAATCAAAAAAATCACTAAAATACTAGCACTGACTGACTGATTGGATATTGAGGCCATTGTGGGAAGGAAGGCAATATATAAGGATATATAATCTGGAATTCTGTAAGGCAGCACTGATATAATGTGCAGTAGAGGGCATAGTACTTGTTTACAGGTAAAAAACATGAAGAGAACACTACTAAAAAGCACCTATTATTTGGCCAACCTTCTTTAGAATGGAAGTATATCTTCAAAACTAGTCCATTCTTACACTAGAAGATTTCCACTCTATATCTCATTTTGTTCTTCCAAAAAGATGCATAAGAATTAAAGGGAATGACTTGACTTTGATCTCTGTGAAATACAGATTCCAATCATATTAAAATTTGGCGTTTTTTTTTTTAATGGAGAGAAAAAACTATACTAAAAACTATATTTTAGCCAAGGAAATGCATGACTGTGGAATGCTTAGAGAGGAGGAAGGACTGTTATTTCCACTGGGCTGCAGCATCTAATTTTCTCTCTTCTTGGAATCTTTCAATCTACATGAACACAGGATCACGCCAGCTCCAGATGATGGTTCATCAAGCTTGGTATCCTTGTCATACCATCTGGTTTTGGTAAAACGTGTCGAAATATAGAAGAAAGCCTGTTTTGCACAAAATATTTGATGGTCAACAGCTTCCTATTGGACATCTATTCAATTGTAGAACAGAGATCTCCAACAACTGATTCTGATCCACACATAATTTGATTTCCCTAGAGTTAATAGACAATATTATTTTATTGGTTAAAAACTTACATTGATTTGAAGAAAGTTTTGCTACAGTATTTGACCCTGCGAGCTCGTGTAAAAGGGAGTTCTACGTTCTACCCTTTCAAGCTGTGTGAAGTGTTATTTCCTTCTTTCATGGGATAGATTTTGCTGTTATTAATTTGTTTTTAATGACAAAAATACAAGATGAGAAATGTTATGCTGAATCTGATCCTATGTATGGCCTCCAACACTTGATGTTGCAAATAGTTGAACACAGATTTTTCTTCCAATTGCAATTCTTACAAGCTATAAAGACAAAGGGCATTCTGTTTAGTACTTTTTTTTGGTGATTTTAACATCACCTATCACAGACTCTTAATTCTCTTTATTCTTACAAATCATCAATCCCTTTCAAGTGATGCTAAGCTGCTTTAGCAACTTTCTATGGTAGTAATTTCCAAGTCTAATTATTTGTTATATACTAAATCTCTTAATTCATTTTGAATTTGCCAACTTTAAACATTCTGAATTCCCCATCATTGTTTTCAGTTTCTTGATTTAAAAATGGAAGCCTGTTTCACCAGACTATTCAGGAATTTATACATGTTTATCGAAGTATCTATGTAAGATTTATACTGACATAGTCCACTCCTGTAAGAGTAAGGTCAATTCTGACTATATTCTGTGAATACAAAAGAAATCTGTAATAGAAAAGCAGCTTGAATAAGTTCGTAAATACCAAAAAATTTAGTGAGTGATGTATATCCGTGTCTGTATCTGTCTCAATTGCAATTAAAAAAATATATGGTATATGTAATTGTTGAAAATATTTTGTCATTAATCCCCCAAAACAATTAAACTAATTATAATGAAAATTAAACTAATTTAGTTCAAATTTCCTAGGAAGAAATAAAAATGTGTATTTTGTAGCATGTCGGCAGGATATTGATTTTGAAGGCACCTGGTTGGCTTATTTCTACAGACATGTGTTGAAGCAAGAGGCAGGTGAGTCTTACTGATTGTTTTGTCACAGATGGGAATGAAATAAAGTACAAATTCCTGACATGAACTGTCTTTAAGGCAGGAAGGTCCCAGACTTGACTCCCTTAAACAGGATGTTGCCTAAATTGGAATCCCGATCTGAACTACCCCTGTGGCCCACTGGCAACAAGACTGACACCATCAGACTCTTTTGAACTGTTTAACTCTTTAATTTTTACTGTTTAGTTGACTGTGGCAATGTCGCTGTGTTCCAGGGCATGTTTTGGGAACCGAGGCCACAGGAAATAAACTTCTAAAACCCTCGGTCGAAGGGGTTAAGACTAGGGAGCTCCTTGCTTTGGATGTGTCAAGTGCTCTTTATTTTTTTTTGAGAGGGAGAAGTGGAGAAGTTGATTGGAAAAACCGATGATCTGTTCCTTGTGTCAGAGAGGTTTCCTTGACCGATGCAGCAGTCACATCTCTGTGCTTCAGCCCCTTAGGGGACCAGCTGCCCTGTAAAGGGAGGAAGGATGTTAGTGGGGTGAGAAAAGCCTCCTTCCTCCTCGTTCGGTGCTGCCTGCGATTGCTCCCTGATGCTGCATATAGCCACCGTTTGTGCTGAACTGCTCTGAAGGACGGAGAGGCTGGCAGCACCGCTTCCTAGGAGCACAACTTGCAGTCACAACTTGCACTCAGCCACAGCCACAACTTGGCAGATTCGATTGCAAATGGAAAGTCACCACAGCCACAGATCTTGCCAGTTGTCTGTGATAGAAGCCTTCTAGTGCAGTGCGTGTATTGCACTAAACACATGCATTAGGCAAAAAAAATCTCTCTTTAAACCTTTTGTCCATTTGCCTCACCTGTACTCACCTGCCTCCAAGTGCCAGGGAAGGAAACAGAAACAGGGAATTGTGAATGGCCATGGAGGAATTTCAGTGGAGCTGAACTGGGCAGCACTATCTGGTTGCCATGAGGCAAAATGTAATTATACCTGCGCATTTGAAGCATACAATTCTGAGTAAGATCACGTCAATTGTATCTGACAGCTCAGCAGCTTGGCAAATTTTGTCACACATATCCATGTGATACAGCTTCTGTACTAGAAATTCTAAGTCAGGACCACATCTGTCTTCAGCTTTGAAAAACACTTCATTTCCCATCTACTCGTCAAGTGATTCCAGTTACATGTGCTACAAGACACTCTAAGTACCCTTTTCTGACACTGCAGTCGCTCAGGATGTGCTGCCATGCTCACCTCCCTAAAGGGCAGGGAAAGTTGCGTATCATACAAAGAAGATGTAAGGGATTTCTTTTATTTGTGCTTAATACGGTTAATGCAATATTTTGGGGGGGAATGCTATTTTTTAATTTCATAATTTTCCAATTGATTATACTCATTTCCTTTGAGCTATATGCTATTTTTAAAGGTAGGTTATAAAGTGCATACTTTTTTACTTCATATATCCAGGCAAGCTGATATAGAGACAAAACTCATTATTTAAACATATTTGTTGTCATTATTTGACAACCCACCTTGGTTAAAGGACTAACTGGAGGCAACTCATGCTCTTCCTGTGAGTGGTTAAGTGTCCCAGCTGGGGAGGTTGCTTTTAAGAAATGATAGTCAAAGTGGCATCTTACTTAAATGAAATGGTATGTGCAATAATCAGACAAATGAGAAAGATCATAGGCAGTTCTGCATAAGTGGCTGATACACAAAGATAGTCTGATGGTGCTCTTAACAGCCATTAGTTAAAGGAAAAAAAAACAGATGGTGAATTTGTGTCACCATTCCAATTCTTGTAGTAAATTCAATGACCAGACACAGGGGAAAAAAAAATGGTGATGTCCCTTATTCTGCCTTTTTTCTTATTCACTTATTCTTATCTACAAGAAGGCTATCCTTTTTTTTGGGGGGGGGGAAGGACGTGGAGGCTTGCAGGCTTATTTTATTTTAGAGCTTTTTTATTTTCTTAAACAATTGCATTTAAAATGGAGTAAATGAGAAACTGAATTGTAAAAGCTTTTCAATGCTTAAAATGGTCAAGAAGAACTATTTAGTTGCTTTTTAAATGCTCCAGAAATTCTTTTGATTGCTCATCAATCCTCTTTGTATAAAAATAATCTGATACAATTGCTGACTATGTAAAAAATTTTCTGTGTTTGCCATTTGATCATAATTTGCAATTTTCTATCCAATGTTTGACTCTGATACCATGAAAGAAAGATAGGTTTTGGTGCATACTGGATAAAGAAAACATGTAAAACACGCTTCTAAAAAAGCCAGCTTGCCATCTTTGGAAAGTCAAATAAATACAAATTATTAGTAGAAAAACACAAAAGATATTTACACAGAAACACAACACTGCAGATTTTGTGCAGCAGCTTTTAAAATGCAGAGGGCTTTTCCATGCTGGTGGCAGCATAGCTCTAATGGTATTACAGTAAAAAACAGTGCAGTAAAAAGACATTCAAGAGAGTGCAGTCAACTGAATTTCAGTATTCTCCACCTTTTGCTGATTTTGGAGGAATTAAAAAGCCAAATTCCACCCATCTTTTTCTGCTTATCAGGAGATCAGGAATTTTGCTGCTTGTAATAGAGTGGCCAAAGGAAATCTGCCAGGGACCATTGTGGACTTGGCTTTCAGGAAACAAAACCAAACCAAAACAAAAGACAACAAACATGGCACATTATGAAGATTTCAAAAGCCACAGAAGTCATAAGGCTTTCACAGAGTGCCCTTCCATACCACTGAGAGCCTGAAAGTTCAGTTCTTCCAGGCATTTTCAGCTAAATTTAAACTGTTAGCAGCATAAATGTTGGAAGTAAACAAACACACTTATCTGTATCTTGATGTTCTTGTTCAATATTTATGCAGTGAAAAATTGACCTTTGACAGAACTTCAGGATTTTCCCCACAGTACTTAATATTTGGGAGATGCTGCATGCACAGTGAAGGAATATACTCTATTTCTTCTGCACTTATGCATAATATTTCTTATAACGCATAAATGCATGAGCTTACATTTGACAGTGCATTTCATGTGGAAAAATTTGCAATGAAATATGTGCATTTTTCTGATAAAATCAAAAGTACTCACATTTTGACAAAGATTAAATCATCCTCTGAAGCTTATCTGTGTGCGGCATTTTGTGCATATGAATAGGTCATTGTCTCCAAAGTTACTATTAATGCATGAAAAATTCAACATATTCGTGAGTTTATATAGCATTCTGGCCTTAAATAACTATTAAAAATGTACTGTGCTTTATTACCTTGGCAGTGTTTTCTGGATAGAGTTTAAGCACATTTCTTTTGCCATGTGGAGAGCTCTCTACCTGCCTCTTATCCTGTATTAGTTTCGTGATTATTTAGAAGACAGTCCATAATGCAGTCAATCTTTTCATGAAAATTAAAATCACTTACAAGCAAGTGAGATACACTATAAAATAAAAATGCTGGAAGTAAAATAATATATTAAATTCTTTACTTCCCAAATCCCCTATTGCATATTTTATGTGATGATTATAGAACATCTTCTTCATTCAAAAATTCCAATATTTTCAATAAAATTGGTCCTTCAGAATCTTAAGGCTTGTCCCATTGATTTCATGTGATTTTTGCTAGAAAACTATTTTAAATGCAAAATTCATAAATCTAAATATGCCTAGTGTTTTCTATATGCTATGTTTTTACATTTCGTGTGCCTGGAACCTGAGACAGCAGAAACAGAGGCGTGACAAAAAAAGCAAGGAAAGAAATAATTTCTCACAGTAGTCTACAGCTGGCCTTATTTGCCCATAAAAACCATTCTATCCTGCCACACAGGCGGTTTAAACCAGAAGGGAGAGTCTCTGCAGATATTTTCCTTGGTGCAAGAAAGGATTCGAGGGTCACAGGACTGCTAGCCCTGTAAGCGAGAGACCTTGAGTGCTAAACCATTTTACATCATGTTAAGAGGCCTTACACCACAGACCCAAGTTAGACATGAACTCTTTCTGCTCTATTTTACATGGAGCTGACTGGCATTCCCTTAGCTGTAATTCCTTTCCACGTGCTCCTTGCAAACTGCAGGAATGTAGGTTAGATGATAGCGTCTCGTGTCCAACAGTACATGCAGCATCCATGGGCTTCAGTGGGAAGGGAAGGGGCCAGCAGTTACTAATGAGGTTATAAACATCACCCATCACACTGTTCTTCTGTTCACTGGATTCTGCACTATAGGTTAACAAACACAGTTCTGTTATTCCTAAAGCTAGAAGAAAATAACACATTTAAGGGCAAGTGCTGCCTGCCTGACCCTTACTAATCTTCCCACTGGGCCAAACACTGCCTTAGGTGTAATCCTAACTAAGGAATTGCTTCCAATTTTTGTAGGTGTATTAAAGACAGGAATTTGTCCCAATGACTTTATCCTATAGCTGGTGTGATAGTCCATTGAGATTAGTAAAGGCAGCAAAATTTGGCTCACAAGGGAATAGAGCTGTAGATTTACAGTCCAACTGAGAAAAGTAAGATTTTATTCATAGTAGAGTGCCTGGAATGCAAAATTGCACTTAAAAAAACAAAAACAAAAATGTTTTAGGCATCCCAGCATTTCTGCTTTTCTGTACGCGACACATAAAACTCAATAAAAATCCTGTGTTAGTGCACAAAATGAGATGAGTGCTACTAGAAGTAAGTTTGTTCTCAAACAGCATCCATGCTGAATATTGTGCCATTTATGACTATACTGAGAGTCTATCTAGCCACTGTTTAGACTGTCTCTTCTCTCTCAGAGCAAAATGCTTTTCATGGGAAGCTCAGTGGTGAAACTCCGGTTCAACATAATTTTCCAGCTGTTCAAAAAAGGCATGTAATGGCATATATTTCACAACTGCTGAAAAGCAGTAAAATTACCTGATGAATGGTAATATGCACCTGGGCCCAACCCCACAAAGTGTTTAGTGTCCTGGATTTCACTATTACCATGGAACCAATGGAATTTTGGGGGTCCTAAGCATTTTGTGGTAGGAATAAGAAGAGTGAAGAAGGTCTTTCAGCACCTCTCAAAACGGGGTCAATAGCCAGTAACGTCAGACTGATCTTACTGTTATTAAACTACGTCCAGGAAACATCAGTATGGAACAGGGTGCCAAAGGAAAATTGCCGTGCACTGAATGATTTGTGTCTGTTTCTCTAACACTGGCTTTGGAGGTCTCTTGGATCAGCATCAAGACGTAGTATGAAAAATGCTTATTTTGCTGTCCAAGCGGAAAAGAATCATCTGTGTGAACTCCTTCTACAATAGTATAAAACATCTACATATATTTTATTTATGGACTATTTATCCTATCTTCCTAAAAAGAAATAAGGATTATCTTAATCTTTACATCACTTCTTATTTTAGAGCCAAAAAAAAAGATGGCACTTTTCATCTGTCTAATAAGACTGAAATTTTGCCTTTTCTTTTGATGCCCCACAGGAACAACATCACAGCCAAACACATTTTCTGAGTTAACTTCCTTACTTTCACACGGAGTGAGTGTATCATCACCCCGCAATAACCATCTTCCATGGGCCTTGCACGGACCTTGCATGGGCCTTTCCTCAGGATATCTGTCAATTACTTTGTGCCAAAGGCAACTTGTTCAAGAGCTTTGTGTCTCACATAATCTCTTCAACTACTTTAAAAGATTTAAGTGTTTTTAATGGATCTTTCAGAGAAGAGTGGCTAAGATCTCACCTTGGTAACCTGATAAACTTGGTATCAACTAGAGAAAACTGTGGAACATTCTAAAAAGTTCTCCAAAATCTAAGAACATTCTCATTAACTTCCTATTTAAAACAGTTAAAAACCTACTTAACCAAAAAGGTGAATGTTCACCTGAAGTCTGAGCTTACTTCCACAAAATTTAGTCTCATGAGTAATCTTTGATGCCAATAAAACTACTAATGTGAAAAAGGATTACTGCTGTCAATAAAGCTTGTGGAGTCAGAACCTAAAGCTCCACTAGCAACTTTATCTTTACCATTCTTATTATTTGCTAACAAAATAATTTGTAACAGTGCCATTCAGGTTGATGCCATATATCAGGCCCTTCTGCTCCCTGCTTCCAATTGGGATCTGAGACTTTAAAATCAGAAACTTGAAGGTGAAAACAAGAAAACAGAAATGCAATTACTCTTTTGCCATGAGACAATGCCATCAGACAGCTATATCAGAAAATAGCTGTACCTTACAAACCAAATTAAGAAAGCTAGTAAATGAATAGATTAAAAAAAAAAAGAAAAATCTATTGCATTAACCTAATTCTGCAGAGATTTAATGAGTAACCAGTCGGATAATAAAAATGAAGGAAAGAGAACCCAGGCCATCAGATGTCCGCATGTCTGGAGACAGGAGTACTTGTGACACTTTGCTTATTTAACAACTTCCAAAGTGAACATTTCAATATTTACTTGAAAAAAGGTAACTTGAGGTACAGGAAGAAAAGTAGGTGTCTCAAGCACTGATCAGACTCTATTTTTGTCTTTGAATGAAGATTCTGGAAAAAAAAAAAAAAAGTGATTGTGCAGAAGGATTTCAAACAGTTTGAGAGTTACAAAGGTAACACATTTCCCGGTACTGGCAGTGAGCCTGAGTCATTACTGCTGTCGTGTCTGTTCACATTCATTGACTCTACTATGTGGTATCTGCGCTGGCCACTTCAGGCGTCTGCGTTAACCATTACACTTACACTATGCAAAACAGTATGCTATGAAGAGATCCAACAACAGGACTTAGGTTGGAAAGGCAGGGATTTTTTTTTTCTCATTGATGACATTTTGCCACATTTTGGGAACAAATTTGTGAACAATCACTATTCCAGTCTGATGCAAATAAATTACAGTATTCAAATGAGAATATTGAATTGTATTTGCTTACTTGATAGTATATTTTAACTGATTCTTCACAAAGAAGAATTTTTTACCACAATCTTTATAGTATGTTAGTCACCTATTTACTTATTTCAGATTGCTGCATTACAATATTTTTGCCCTAGATGTATTATTATTGCCCATTCAGTCAAAAAGCAGAGCAGAGATTTGTACAAATTACTGCTTGCTAACAGGTTTTTAATTCACTATGACGTAGTGCACAAAAGAAATGTTAGAATTCACGATGCCTACAGTACCATAACCTAATATCAGCCTGCTTTGTGCTAATGTTGCTCCTTGTCTGTTGGTAGATGACTAAAGGAGCACTTGGAAGAAAACTCTACCATCAGTGGATCTGAGAGGAACTCACCACTGCCGAGAGATGCAGAGCCCTCTTTACTTTCTTTTTGCTCTCCAGACTCATCAAGTAGATGCGGTAGTTTCAGGTAATTTTTTTTTTTAAGCCTAAAAACATGAGAGGTACCACATAGCTACAGCCATGACCTTACCTATAAGTAACGCTTCCCACCAGCATGGGTTATGACCCCCTCTCTGACCTCCCTTTTGATTTGCAGAGTTCACGGTCCCTAAAAAAGGAGGTCACTTTTAGCCTCCCAAGGGTCATCAGGGACGGCCTCCTTCGGTCGGAGCCTGCTGCCCCTCCTGACTAGTGCCGAGCTATGCGTGATGCTTTTCATGATGCACTCAACTGTCTGCTAGGGACTGAGCTGAGAGCACTAAACTAATTTCATGTAGGAGTTCAGGTTTAAGTCATTTTTAAACAACATTAACATATTTCATATATTTTCTCTCCAGGAAAAAAAGCCCTTGAGAGGCCAAAGCGGAATAGTTTCCATAACATAAGGTAATCTTAAATATGATAGATGTAGGATCTGCCTATGACTTGCTGTCAATTACAGAATTTATCCCATATCATACCAAACAAGTTTAATAAACCACTTAAGTGTTATAAGGTATGCTTCCTACCAGTGTGAATTATGTGTCTATCTGCAGCCAAATGTACATGTTCTATCACTCTGAATATTAAATACAAAAACTATGTTTAAATAATGTGAAGGGCCTGATTTAAAGCAACAAAAGCCAATAATTCAAAGTTTATGCTGACAGCCTATCCTTAGCTCACACAAATTGTTTCAAACAGGTATAATGGCATGAATTACACTCCTCTTACATTTATGTTTCTACTTCCATATTTGAATTTCCTGAGTTTTGTCAGCCTACATCTTTCCATGAGTGTCTTTAAATATAGTTCTACAATGTAATTTATTAGCATTGTTTTATTCTTTACAGAAAATGCATACTGTCTGAGAAAATGGAATTGTTCTTTTGTTTTAACTGGTCTGTTTAATAAACACTCAAAATGGTTAAAATACATGTTAATTAGCATATAAAGTTTTTTTGCTTGTTTGTTTGCATGGAGAATTGTAGCTAGTCCCATAGAGCTGTGCTGGGTTATCGTGGAACTAGATGATATATACAGTGCTCACTAAAAAGTAAAGTAATTATTACAAAAGACATTTAAAACATTTAAAAATATATTAAAAAAAGACAAAAGTCTTAAAAATATGGATAATAAGCATGTAAACATGTAGGTCTACCATGTTGATGAGCACTGAGTGAGTTTGCTACTCACTTTGCTGTTTGTCTCATTTTATATGGCATTTCATTGTAAATAAATAGGAAAAGGACTTTAATAATCAAATCCAAATTCTATTCAAATGGCTTTTTTTTTTGGTGTAGGATTTCACGGAAGGATAACTGAAATGAAACTGATGAAAATACACAGAAAAGGCTCAGTCTTCGCATCTCTGCAGTGCTACTACTCAGGAAGCATCTATAAGTCCTTGGTAAGAGGTGAGAATAAAGCAAGATGGCAGTCAACAATATAATATGTCACTAGAACAAATAAATGCAATTCTTAACAGCAAACATACAGATAGGAATGTCATACAGCACGATCATAAAATGCCATCTTTGTTGTAAATTCCACGAGACAAGAATATGAGTTATAGTATAGCTAAGTTGGTAGCACAGAATGCCTTTATTTATCAAACAAGAGAGAATTCTGTAGTATAGTTTAAATATCACAGACTGGTCAGACGGAAAATCCTGTATTGCATTACCAGTTTCAACACTAATATAGCAATTTTGATAGTAAATAAATCTTTCTTCCTCTAAAATTCTCTGCCTGTAATACAGGAATGTTTACTCCACTGGGGGAATTGCAAAGTTTTACCTCTTATTATTGTTACGGCACAGCAAAAATTTATAATACCACATGTTTACAAAATACTACTATCCTCTTTTCATCTTTTTATATGAGCTAAGGCAAGTTTTTACTGTGGATAGCTTATGGCATCTTTTTCTAACTTTAGTTTCAGTTTTTCTAACTTTAGTTTCAGTAGTCTCTGTAGTTTAACATCTATTGAGTTTACTCTATGTGCTTTTATTGAGTTCATTGTACTCTTACTGTATTAGAGCTACAGAGATGGCAACAAAACTTCTTAGATGGTAGGTTACATCCTTCATTTAAATGTTAAAAAAAAATCTGTGTGGCTTAGTTATCCATCTAATGTGATTTTCATTGTGGACATTATTCTTCTTCATCTAAATGAAAACACAAATATGATAGTAACTGTGGCCCAACATATTTTTTCATACTGTTATTCAAAAGCATTTTTTTAATTCTACTTCTGAAATTCTACCTCTCTGAAATCTTCACTTCTGAAATATGTGGAAATAAATGATTTTACACCTCTTGCAGAAATCTTTTACATTTCATAGAAAAGCATAGGGGTTCATATTTATCAACACTTGGCTCGTTAATACTAGCTTTTAAGACTCATATGATTTAAGATTCTTCAGTTACGGTCTGACTCACACATGTGCCTAACTAGGTATGTACAGTCATATCTGTAAAAAGCCTCCAGTAAGCAGTTTTAACTCATAAGGGCTTTTTTTGTTTGTTAATATTAGAGAAAGTTGTGATCATTCGATATTCCTGAAGTATAATTCAGTATTTTACATCAATTACATGAGTTCATTTACCTTATTTTTTTCTGTATTTGTTTTCAGTGCTGATGCTTTTCATGTCATTTCCATGTCATATTTTTATAATTTCAAGGATTTTTTGAGGTAATTTAGAATTTTGTTTTAAATAGAAAGAATTTTATTATTCTTTTTATTCTAATAGTAACTAAAAAGCATCTAAAACAGATTTGCTTGCACAGCCTTGTTCCTTGTTTAGAGACCAAATATGGACTACATCTGGCTCAGAGTTCCTTGCGTCTGTTTTTAGGATATTTCAAATAAAAGGCATTCAATATCCAGTATCCAGCATCCAATACAAGTGATAATCATCTAAAATGACAGTATTAACTTGTAGTAATACTGGATTTTAGGTATTTAGGTTCAATTTATGAATTTGTTTATTTCATTAGACTCATGAAATACTAAATCCTCCTGTGTGATGACTCATCTGCTACCTGGATTATTGTCAAGTATACTAGGGAAACAACAAAAAGACATCAGTCCAAACGGCTTTCAGATGCAGTACAGTATCTTAAAATAATGCAATGTCTGAAGGTATTTCACTTTGACTCAACTTTTTTATGAGATAGACTAGAGATATATTCGAGAAATGGTGTACTTCAGATTTCCTGGAGGTGCAACACGTCCCTGAAGTCCAAGTGCCAATGTGAGAGGGCAGTTCTGGAGAGACTTTGCCCAAGCTACGTTGTGAGGTACCCATCACTAGTATAGAGTCCAAAGGTAGACGGAATGTGGAAACCCAAATCTAGAAAGGTTTCCTCAATGAGGTTCTGTGTTCACCAAATGTGTTGGTGAAGTTAGAGACTATCCGGACTCAGGAAAGCTTTAAATAAATAAATAAATAAATAAATATAAACATAGCTCCAAGCATAGAAATCTCATCCTATACAGGACCTAGACCAGTGATGGAAAATGACAGGTAAGTTATTTTCTGTTAAATAGTATCTGTCTTAAATGCAAAGCAATATTCCTGAAATATTTTCCATGGCTGCCAAGGTCATACTGTACTTTGTGTGTCATTTCATGCAAAATATTTAATGGGTCAGTCTATATGTTTGAAAATAACTTGCATATGGGCACAAATGTCAGATTAAAAAATGGTGCTTGAGCACTGATGAAAGGTGACTGCAATATAGCCTTCATGGGCTGAATTTCCTATATATTTGTATGAGAACAGAGAGCAAACACTACACACATGCAATATGCCCCCCGTGCTAATCTCCATTACATGTCTTCTTTGACATTTCTGTTTTCTATCAGGGTTTTTTTAGTGAACCATGGCATGCTGCAGCCCTGTGCGGAAACAATCTCCTCTGTAACACCAGTATATCTAGAAAAACAGCGGGATTTTTATAGAGCTGCTAGTGCTGGGGATCTTCCATTCTTCTCATGCGTCTGCCCCAGTCTTGGATCTATGCTCTGTCCCTTCTCCGGCCTCACAAAGTCTCCCTATTGAGTCGTGGGCTTCTGCTCCCTAGTAATTGTTAGTTCTGCTTCCAGAATTAGTTCCTCCTATTGAGAGCCTAATTTTGAGGAGAAAAAGCAGACTTTGGCCTCTAGGGAATTATGGCATGGCTTGAATGGCTTCCATGAAACACTGAAGAATTTTGCTGTTCGTTTTAATTTAAAGGATTTGCTGGTTATGAATAGGAATCGACCATTTTCTTGCTCTGAAATGTGTGACTTGACTTCTATCTCCTTTTCAGTTTTGGAACAAACAAGACTCACCAAAAAAAAAAAAAAGACTGTATTTAAGTTCTATTTTCAGGCTTTAGAAGTAACAACTAAATCATAGGGTTTTTTTCTGAGATTTGTTGTTCCAGAAGCTGAATATTTTTATAAATTTATTATTTTATAATGGCATTATAAAATGGCATTTTTATAAAGTATATGTGTAGTGAGTCTGATTACATGAATGCCTTTTGCTGAAATACAGATAGATGACTGTGTTGCTAATAGGGTTAGCTAAAACAAGTGTTAACCACTGCACTTTGGTGCAGTGAATGGCAAAAGAAAAACTACATTTTAGGTTTTGAAGGTTCTGAAACCTGGCCCCGCATATAGATAAGAATATATATGAAGAATGAAGAATGACCCAACTATGCTATTGGCACCCGGGAACATTGGGCTGTTACTCTTTCCCATATAGCAATTGGTTATTTCCTCTTTTAAGCTTAGTCTGGATAGTTCAGTCTTCTCTTAACCAAGTCCTGTTTTTCCAAGTTGTCCCAGTCTTTTCAACTGTATCTCTTTTGTACTGAGCAACGTTTAGCTTTTTGCAGCTCCAACTCAGTTGAACATAGCAATAGAGAAGAGTCAGATTATATTCCCATGGCTGGGCAAGTACACCATAAGAACTTAAAATAGTATCCAATTAATTAAACAAAAAGCCCTAAACAAACAGTAAAGCAGAACTTAAATCCCCATATCACGGCGAGATGCTATCTCAACCAATCCTGTCTGTGTTGCTTAAATACCAGGAAAGTATCTTTAAAAGTCTCAGGAGGAATGCAGGGTTTACTGGTTCATGGTGAATAGAAAGGTTTATTCAAAACTAGGCCACTTAGTAAGATTGCCCTAGTGGTCTGGGAGTCAAAAAAGTCAAAAAGTGCCAGCACTACCTTTCAGGCAGCAGCTGGGATCTGCCTGTCCTGTTCTCCCTGTGAGAGGTGAATCTGTAGTCGTGTGATCTGTACCAGAAAAGCTAAAGGAGAATTAATCCAGTAAAGACGTTTACATGCCACTTACATCCATAAGCTTTAGATAATAGATAATAAATAAGCTTCAGTTATTTTGATACGTGAAAAGAGGACAAAATCAAGTGCACTCTTCATATAGTAGTTACAGCAATACCTATACAAAAGCACAGAGTCAAATTTATTATGAGAAAAAGTTGCCTGATGTGCTAATATCAGTATTTAAAATTTGGTATCCGGTATCTAATATACCAGGTGAAAGGGAATTGTATTTGGATACTCAGCAACTTAATTCATCAGTATTTTTAATCCTATGTTTTTGTAAATATATTAGTTCCTGACTTCATGGAAATGCTAGAAATACATAAGTCTTTTTTTATTATTATTTTAATAATTTGCAACAGATGACTCAAATGAAAAATGGATATAAATGGATAATTTCCAAATGGGGTTTGGAATTTTTAAGTACTGAAACAAGTGACTAAAAATGTTATCATCTGAATGACCAGGTCCAAAAATCACAAGTATAAAAGTAGACATTAAAACAGGAGAAAAATAAGATCAGCTGGAAAATTCTCTCCTGGCCTCACCCTTCACAAGAGTTCACTAGTGGAACTATAAGGATTACAAAATATTTAGACAGAAATATAAAATCATCTGAATACAAAAAATAAGTGGTTTGTTGTGTCACTTTTCTTTCTAAGAATTTAAGTAATCCTCAGAAGAGCTTTGGGAATTTTTACTATGGGGACTTTTTTTTTTTTATGTTTTATATCATGTAGATGCTGGCAGCTCCAAGAATGAGATATAAGCTACTATTCTGATTTTGGAAAAAAAAATACATTCATTGTGGTGAGGCCTAAAATGTATATATAAATAAAAGGGTGAAAAAAACCCAAATTTTTGATTAGCATATTGTTTGGATTTGGAATGTTTCTGACCTTTGCATACTATGCATTGTTTGTGATTAATGGTAGCAAAAGAAAAACAAAACAAAACACAATATTGAACAAGGTTTCAAAAATGATGATACAAAAAATAACAAAACTCTATCATCTTTAATAGCCTTCAAGGATCTCTGACTGAATGTGTGCATGTTGTTAAATATATATAAAACATCTATCTTCTCACCCATTAACTTTTAGGAAAGTAATTATACTGACAGATACTATGTTTTATACATTCTTCCAAATTTGTAAGTCAAAATCCCCATTTGGCCAATTTTATTTGACATTAAAGCATAAAATTTTAGGGGTTTTGATATATTGCAAAGTAGAGCCATTCAACTGAACTAAATGCTCCATCAGTTCACAGTTTGCACCGCTCTGTCCTGTTAGTTTAATTATCTGTCCTAAATTATCTACAGATGGTAACTTAATATGCGTTAGTATATCTGGTTTCAGAGACAGCAGAGTAGTAGTTTACAAACTGTACAAGAATATGATTGCAAAAACCTTACTGTCATTATTAAATACTTGCTTTATTGTAAGACACTACAGCTGTTTATACTTTCCTGGAATATTTATGAAATCTGCTATGACAAAAAGAATCTACTAATAGCTAGGAGCCCATTGTGATCTTTAAATATATTGGCTAACAATGCATTGACTTTGATAGTGACAGTTTTATTGACATTTATGAAAAGCAATCAAGTTTTTAATTAGACTTCAGTTTTTTAATAGCCTGTTGTTTTCAGGTTTTCCATTTGGAATTTCCAGTATTCCTGTTTTACTTGCTTTTTCTAGAGGTTGCAACGCCATATAAAATAACATAAAATAAACTGAGATCTTACATCTGCTAATGACTAGAATTCTCTTTATATTTCTCAGAGCGCTGTTAGGTAGATGTCTTTCTGTTGCATTACTTGTATAATGCCAGTTTATTTCAAGAAAAAAAATACATCTATTTTTTTGAAAATTTGAAATATAATTGACTGATAAAGAAATGAGTAAAAAAATATATATTTTTAGATTTATAGTTAAATATGAGGGAAAAAAATAGTTACACTGGAGACTGCAGAACAACACACTAGTTTACGCTATGCTATGCTGCCTGCCAGCACTGTTTGGAGACCTTAGAATAAGGCCCTGAAGCAGGCCCTAAGATCCATTGCAAACGTTTGATGGTTAATATTTCACATCTACTGCAGATGTAACATTCAGGCCATATAAGCACAGTCAAGACCAACTTTGGAGGGCATTTTGCTCCACTGAGAGTGTAATGTCAGTAGGATGGGTTTAATGTTTGATATATTGGTTTTAGGATGAATGTACAGAGATATAGAGGCATAGGCAGCAGAGATGTACAGAGATATAGATGCATAGACACCTTTAGATAGATAGATACCTATAGATACCTATGGAGGCATAGATACCTTTAAAAAGGTATGTCATTAACTATTTAGCATGTTGCACCATACTGGGTATGGTGGTGATATCACTCAACCCTACATAGTGAAAGAACTTTGCGTGTGAAAAGAAATCACTGTGGTAAAGGAACAAAAGGTGTAAAAATAAGTTCATATGATGGAGTTGGCATTGCCAGTTTGAACAATACAGCAAATGATTGTTATTTCACAACCTTTTTTTCTTTTTGTTATTGTTGAGAGAAGTTATATTTTTCCTTGCCAATAAATGAAATGATCAAGAACACATCCTACGCTTTTTTAATCCAGCACTAGTGATTCATGGAGGATAGCCACTCTGGGATATGTTCTGAATTGATATTTAAGATTATTCAACACAACAAGAAGTAAAACTTTCCCAAAAAACAAAGGGCAATTTGTAATTGACCTGTCCTGTCCTGATCTCCCTCATGTTATTTTCTCATCAAGTTGACCACTTGACGTTTGAAGTTTGAAAGTTTGAAGTTGCTAGATTAGAAAAAAAAAATATGTAGAACAGGAAAGAAGAGTGAAAATTAAAATGGGGATGGTCAAACTGTGCTGTATTGAAATGAAATGAAATGAAATGAAATGAAATGAAATGAAATGAAATGAAATGAAATGAAGAACGGTGCTACATATTTACTTGAACCTTAGCGTGAAGTTAACAATAAAATTCCTCATGTATAGAAAAGCAAGTAATGGTATTTTGTAAACATAATTTCTCTGTATACAACCCTATGTATGAATATAATCTGCATAAAGGGTATTTTAATCCAAGCAAACTTTAAAGTAGCATTTGTATGCAGTTTTTATATGCTGTTTTGTTGTATTATCCAACACAAAAGGAAATCCATTAAAGTGATGCAAAGAAAAAGCAAATCATGCTCTCTCAATAACTGGACCGGGACAGGATGCCAGTTATTGATTTAGTCTGGGATACCGGAATACTAAATCTTCTTCTGTATTCAGGCACTGTATATCTTTTGGATCTCTCAAGATGATTTACTTTTTATATTTAAAAAATAATCCTATTTGAGGGGAGAGGACCTGTCTTCATGTAGACACACTTTTGTTTAACCTTGTCTTTGAAATTTTCCCTGCATAAGCATTGTCCATTAGATTTAATTGTTCTTCCTTCATTGGTGTCTTTCAGGAATTGAACAACTGTTACTTGGTGTGTCTCCTTGACAAGAGCCGACAACTGGTCCAAAGCAGGCTTTGTAATTTCCTCTATTATTTCCTCTATTATTTCCTATATATATCTACTATCTGGTGAAATATTTAAAAATAAAAAGGTCAATCTCCTCTCTATATGATGGTAGGATAGAGAAAAAGGACAGTGACTGAGAACATTTGCTTGCTGTAGTCGTCAGAGAAGCACAAGTGCTGAGCTTGGTCCTAAAAACAACAGTTCATATGTAATATAAATCAATATAATAGCTATTTCCCCTGGGATGAATGCTTTAATAATAATAGAATATATATTTTTTTTGTTACGCATGAGGTGAAAACCACCCCCCCCGTAATAAATATTGTATGATTGGGTAAGTTCTTGGAGGAGGCTGAATGACTCTAATGCATTAGGTTACATTTACCCTGTCTATTTTGATAGGTTTCAGAATTAAGTGATTCCTCTTGGCTTGGCAGACACGTCTGACCAACAAAAATGTTCAAAATGGTGTCTGAGTGAGGTATAGATGAGGCATTAGCATCAAGCTTCTGAAGTCGGCTTTAAATCAAGGTGTTTGGCAGGAATCCTACAATGTAATGCAGAATACAGAGACTAATACAGGTAGCATTGAACTCAATAGATTCTCTAGATATGCCAGCTAGTGTTATAGAGTAAAATGGAATTCTGCATATGTATAGTAAGAGTTCATAGATTTTAAATTATATCCTTGAATATTGCTGGAGGGTAGACAATAAAAATAGCACATAAAGCTACAATATTTTAGGAAGGTTTCCTAAACCTTCTCCTCCTCTAAAAGTTTCCATCCCCCATCTTATCCCCCATAAGATTTGTCCACTTGCAGAGGGCTGGGGCTAGATTACCCAGAAGCTGTCTGTCAGAGTCCTATCTTCTAATTGGATCAATGTACCTGGATGCTACGTATTTTCTGCATCATGAAATACTACCAGAAAGCACAACCAAAAGATTAGAGCAATAAGATCAGTATGCTTTTTTAAGTAGCACATGTGGTCAGGAGCTGGCAGGACACCAGACTGGGTAGGGGAGACAGCAGATGAACTGAAACTCACTAGTAAGAGAAGTCCTTACCTGCTAATAGAGAAAAGCAGAATTAGATTGCAACATGGGATTTATTTAGACTGTATATATTCTTCTATTTGCCCTTGTGGCTATGTCTCTTTCTCCAAGTTAAAAGAAGGCAAAATCACAATCAAATTAATAGATGTCTCAGCAGTATATTTCCTCTATATCTTTCATAGCCTCAGCGTACCACGTTAGAATAAGAGTTCAGACAATTAAAGTAGGGAAAGATATTAATATCAAAATTTTACTATCTGTTTTTTATTATTATAAAATTATCAATATCATAGAGAGGGTCCGGCGTAGGGCCATGAAAATGACTAAGGGACTGGAGCATCTATTCTATGAGGAAAGACTAAGTGAGCTGGGCCTGTTTAGCCTGGAGAAGAGTAGATTGAGGGGAGATCTGATCAACATATCCAAGTACCTGAGGGGAGAATGTAGGGAGGTTGGGGCCAGGTTCTTCTCTGTGGTGATCGGTAACAGGATGAGGGGTAATGGGTACAAGTTGAAACACATGACGTTTCATCTCCACATGAGGAAGCACTTCTTTCCTGTGAGGGTGCCAGAGCCCTGGCACAGGCTGCCCAGAGAGGCTCCTTGTGGAGTCTCCTTCTCTGGAGATCTTCCAAACCCACCTGGATGCCGCCCTGTGCCACGTGCTCTGGGTGTCCCTGCTGGAGCAGGGGGTTGGACTGGATGATCTCTAGAGGTCCCTGCCAACCTCAGCCATTCTGTGACCCTCTGTGATTATTGATGTTTTTCTACCACTGCTTGGACAGTGAAACCAAATTACTCCTTTTCCACTGATGTATACAGGGATTGATACCTAGTCCATTAGCAGTGTAACCTATACTAAGTGTCCAAAAAATACAGGTCAGAAGTAAATGGAAAAATAATCTTTAATGGCTGTTTTCACTCACTTTCTGTTTGACTTGTTAGGTCACATTTGGGTTACATTTCTATACTGCTGTGAGAGACTGAAGTGCTAGAATAAAAAGAAGGAACAACTTGGAGGTTTTCATGTAATCAAAGGGCTTGAGGATGGATCTTACAGGAAAATAACAGTTATATACAGCTTATAGTAAAATTATGAGACCTGGAAATAATTAATTTCACTAAGTTCCTAAAAACAAATGACACGTAATAATTCTTGCAAAATCCCTCTGATAGAATGTTAATTTATACTAGATTTAAAATAAATTGTAGACAGCTTATGTGAAAACTGAATATGAGTTTGTCCAATCTACAAATGAACAAGATGGAAAACCTCTCTTATCAATACTCACTACCTGACCTCTGAACTTATTTTTTTTTTACAAGTTTAACTCAGTTCTTGTGCTCGTTACTGTGAAACAAACAGAAAATTAACAGCAGAAAATGAAACAGTAGTCAAATCCATTTATGGAAAGTCTGTAGTAGAAAACCTTCCTATCTGTGAGAATATTTTTGGTTCTAAATATATTCCAGATAGTTTTACTTACGGTCTGCACGATGAAAATTAAACTTCCATTAATGAAAAATATAGGTGCCTATGTAGTATCTATCTATTTTTAAATACTTTGTGTTCTTTAAAGGCAGCAGTCCTGTTCAGTAAAAAGTGTGCATAAAAGCTTAAATCAACAGATATAGACTCCCACTTTGTTACTCTAAACACCACCACAGTAGGAAAGGAAAGTTCAAAGTTACAACTTTGCACTGCAGCCAAAATACACGAGCCCCATCTCACTGGATTGAGTCAGTTGAATCCCACTGTGATGATGGAGTTCAGGCTGCATGAAAAGTTCATGTTGGGCTGACTCTGCAGTACCACCCTAGAATGCAATGTGCAGTATCTATTTTGTATTCCCGAGAGCTGGGAATTTATAGCAAACACTGCTTTTGGGAACAGTGTTAGCAGCTGAAATACCGCAGCATAAAGTATCCTCTCAGTAACTCTTAGCTACTACCACAGAGCACATAGATAATAAAAATGGCATCTTGCTTCTTCATGTGAAGTAGCTTCTGAATTGTCAATTTAGGATATAGTAAATAACTGTAACTTAAATCTGATGGTCAACCGAGACAAGTACAAAGATATTTCGCTTAATATTTGAAAGAAATCCAAAAAAGATAACTCAAGGAAAAAAGATATTATACTGAGATGTCAAAAACCCCTTACCTTAAAGTAGGAGAAAATGTATTTTCTTCTTAAAAAGCAAGTACCCATAAAATAGTATATAATAGTATATATTATCCTAAATAGCAATATAAGTAGCTCAATAAAAATAAATAGAAGTGTTTTAATTGCTGCAAGTATATTTTGATTAAACTGCCACTCCTTCTATTTTGTTCCAATTTGTTTCTCTTCTTAAGGCCTTTCTTTCTGAAAGTATGAATTGCTAAAACAAAGACTTGAAAATCATATTATTTGGCTCTGTTCTGAGCGAAAACACTGTTGAGCTCTGATTTATGTTGTATTCAGTAAGGGTAGCTTTATGAAAGCTACTGCTGTGAGCACTTTGCTATGCAGCTTAACCTGACTACACCTTAATTTCTTCACCATGTTAAAGAGGAAAGTTACACTTACTGAATTTTGCATGTTAAATAAGGTATTTGTATAAAAGCATGTTTCAAAATCTCTTATTTCTGATTGATACAAGCTTAAATATGCATCTAGATTTTATTAAAGCTGTAATTCTTACATAATCATATTATCCTAGTTCTAACTCTTTGAATTTGTCTGTGGTCAGAACACTAATATTTTCCAGCAACGCTGCCCAAAGTATTTGACAACACACTGACAATTATTTGTTCACTGAATTAAACATATAGGTTCTCTCCAACAATTTGCAATGGTTTGTACATCTAAATTCTTAAAACTATTAAGTGTTATTAAACAATAAAATTTAATAGATGAATATGATTTTAATTTTCTGCACTTGGAGGATGAGAAAATAAGCTCCTGTCCTCTGGTGCAGAAATGTATACGTTGTATTTTTGCCAGTGGGTTTTGACCTTCCATGTGGTGTGTACCCTGACTCACAAGCAGGGCTTTGCCATTATGGTACGTTGCATTCAAAGAGAACATTTCTGTAAGAATTTCTGGTAGGCCAGTTATGTGTAAATGCTGTCCATGGAGACTGTCAAAGGGAAGAAGTGAATTAAAGCATGTAATTATCAACCCACTCTAAGTTCATTGTTCTTTCCGTGGGATTGTTCTTTGTTGGGATTGCCACAGCAACCTCCAAAACTGCAAGTGCAACTACCCCATGCTACCACGGGCAGAAATTTAGGTACAGCCAAAGTAAGTGCCATACCCAGTGTTCCAGAACAAGAGCAGTTGTACTGCTGCATTTTCCGAAGACAACTCACAGTGACAAAAACTGTCATTGCTGGGGTATTCACCAACACACAATTCTAAAAAAAAGACCATCTGCTGCAAAACTACTCCAAATCGATGTGCTCTGAGGCTCTGGCACATGACTGTGGACTGTGGCTGTCATGTGCTGCTTGCACGTGTGGGAACACAGTGGGCTGGTAAGGGCGAGGATGAGATGTGTGGGTGTACATTCCCAGATGTCATCCCCAGGGTTAGGGAGAGTCTCATCTGTCCTCTGCACGCTCTGCACAGTTTGGGTGGTCATGGACTGCGTTGTCCCTTCCAGCAACCACTCCTTGGGTTAAGAAGGGTATCATCTCTTTTTCATTAAGCTTGGGTGGTCATGTACTCCTCACACCCTCTTTCAGGGTGATGGAGCTCAGCTCTTCATTTTCCATACAACCCTTCCATGACCAGGTGACTCTCCCAGTTAGCCTATGACAGAGGCTATACACCACATGCAAGGTCAAAACACATCTCCTCCGTGGAGCTTGATTTTATTAAGAAACAGATTAATAACAGGACAATCAACTCCCAAGGCTTGGCTAAACCCACCTCCTCATCCCACTGCAGCACAGACCCAGGCTCTCCTTGCCAGAACAGCCAAACTCTGAAATCGCTTCCTCCCCTTAATTACCTCCAGCTGCCTGTCCCTCCCTCCAGGCCCCGGGTTGCTGGCAGGCGCTGCATGGGGTAGGGCAAGTCCCACCGTCACATCCAGGACACTGTTAACCGCCTCCTTCCTTGGGGCCTGTTCCTCCAGCTGGCTCTCGTGTACATCAGTGTTTTGCACTGTTGACCGTCCTGAAGGATGAAGTGCCATGACCTCAGGTTTATTTTAAAATAAAATGGAACTGCAGTCTTTATGGCTGCAAAGTCAAGCGGAAGAGTGACTTGCTGTGCACTGCTGAGAGTCCTTCGGCAAAGCGGCAGCAGCGCCGGGGAGCGTGGACAGCGGATCTCACTGGTGTTCACACCCCGTGCGCCTCGCTCTCGGTACTTGTACCCAAAGCACCATGGCTGGGGCAGAGCTACATCCTAAACCGGACTGACTTTCCTAAGAAACCATATCCTAGTAATTCTGCTAAACTTCACAAGGTTGTTCGGCTCTAGTTCTTGCTTTTTCAAGAGCAGATGAGATCTCAGCTACTTTCTTTCTCTGTTTGTGGTAAGAAAATGGCACTCCATTTGCAGTGGATAAAAAGTGAGACAGCTAGCAGCGGGAGTCCAGGTATTATGGGGCCATATGAGCCCCTGCATCAAGGAATCTAGGCCACATGACTATTACGATCAGGGCTGCTATTTCCAACTATCACCCAAGTGAAAAGGATGTGCCTTGAGGCACCAAATACACAGGAAATATGGTTTACAGCTGTGTAACTGAAAAATGAAAATCACATTTAATATGCTTTTCAGAAATGTAGATATTGCTAAAATATTGAAGGTACTGCCATAGACTGCCAGAAACAATGTCACAGAATCACAGAACGGTTAAGGTTGGACCTTTGGGACCTCTCATGTCAATAACCTTGGAATTCCTTTGGTCACTGCAGTTAAAAAGAATCTTTCAGCAAGTAGCTCTTTGGTGATGCTCTGTTTCCTACCAAACCACTGATAATGAACAAGAATGATCAAGACAGAATTCCTAGGAATACACAAATTCAGTGGCAGAAAATGCTAATACTTCTAATTGAAATCTGCTCACTAATATCACTTTCAGTTAAAGGAAAATGAGAACACTCATTTATTGAATTTTGATAATACAATACGAGGAGTTGACAGGAGATGGAATGTTTAATATGTGTAGATGATGAACTAAATAAATAAACAAGCAGACAAAAAGGAGTGTATGTTATAAGGTGTAATAACTGAAAGGTGTTTGTGATATGGATACACTTCAAAGAAAGATTTGGAATTTCCCAACTACACCGAAAAATGCCATCCTTTCCAGAAAACACAGTGAGCATGTTTGCTGGTATAACATTTACAGGTTCCCTAAGTGACAAAAGTCTAGCAACTGGATTGCAACTGTGCAGTTTATCTGTAGTAGCCTTTTTCAAGGAGAAACACTAAAAATTGCATGCTTACTCAACAAACCTGTATGTGGAAAATTTCTTGTATGGTTTAAACTTAAATGCGGTTTCATATAAAGTAAGTGCAATGTAAAGGAAGCATTTGGGCCTGAAAATAAATTACCTAACATACTCTTATATTTGATACATGTAAATGTAGGTGTTGCAAGATGACAACTGTTGGGAAAAACACATAATTCTCCAAAACAGTGAAGTCTTCAAAGTTTATCGAAAGTTGCCCACTGCATGGTTTTACTTTTTGTTTTTTTAATATTCTAAAAAAAAATCAAGAATGCTATTAAAATTTATACATAAAACCAAACCGTGAAATAGCAGAAAAGAAAATGTGAGGATGACTAAACCATATAAAATAATATTATGGCTATAAAATAATTGTGCAGCTATGTGAATGTATGGGATATGCATTTTCCGGGATAAAATGGATTTTAGTGATTGCAGAAAATGCACAAATTCCTCTTTTAAATGGTAAACTTAGAGGAATTACAGTCTTCTGTTTTCTGTTGTGTAAAACTGTGAATCAAACTCCCATAATACTTGAACCCTTTCAGTTAAACTTTGAACGACCTTGTACTTGGAAAACGTTTTAAAATCCTGTTTAGTCATTATAGTTGTTTAGCAGTTAATCCAAGTATATTGTTTTGTCAGTAATCTTAGCCTCTTGTTGCCCATGTGTAATAGAGAACAAATGGTCAAGGGGACAATGATAAAAGTATTAGGAAGCAGATGAAAAGTAAAAAGATGGTTATTAAAAGGCGGAGATGTGGAAAAAGTGAGGGCTACACTTTAAGTGGTGACTGGACAACTTAAGGGAGAAAGAATGTAAAACCTCTCTAAGCAAAATTCAAAGTGGAAATGTAAACGTTAGAAAAATGATAGGACAGTCATTATGATTAAATTAACCTATATTAGTTCACAAAATTAAAAGTGTAAGATTGCAAAGATTTTATCTTTGCGATTTTATTTCCTGTCATAGTAGTATACACATGGCATTTTTATGGGATTTGTTCAAAAATAATGATGGAGGGCAAAAAATTTTGCTTTTTTACATGTAGTACATGCACACATCACATGTGATACTCTTGATAGCAAGATAATCACATTGGTGAAAAACAGGTCAACTGGTGTCATTTCTAGATATAAAGAATATATCCCAGATTCATGTTTTAATATCCTTCTTTGTGCATTCTGGGTGAAATTTCAGTCTTTTAATGAACACATTGCTTTCTCTGTAGAATGATCATGGGAGAAAATGGAAAACATACTGAGATTTACTTTGGCACCACAGCTATCGCTTTATTGCAAAAGTGGGTATTTGCATGTCCAAATACTAAATCTAGTACATTTACATGGCAGAATTACACCCCAAACTTCATGTAATCTCTGTAGCAGGAAAAAAAAAGATCTCACAGGGGTTTTCTTTTTTCTTTTTTTTTCGGCCACAGACTCCCAATTCTGGAAATAAGTAATTCCTGGGTAACAGCCAGTGTGAGTCTGAGTATCCTGAAGCACTGTAAGGATCCACTCTACAACTCGGTCTCCTACTCATCTCGCCCATGTTGGTGCCCAACTCGAAAGCAAGCCCAGATGACTCTGTGCTACCAAACCGAAAGCACGATGGACACTTGACGGCCCTGGACAGGACACGCAGGAACACGTGTACGCTGCAAATACAACTCTTAACTCCACAAGCGCACACTTGCCCTGATCATCTCTGCAGCTCCAGGATGGCAGGAGCAAGCAGATTTCCAGGCGCTCACATAGCAAAGAGCCCGAACACAGCACACTAGCAGGGCGAGGAAAACGAGGCTCGCCGCTGCGCTCCGAGCGCGGACAGCACGCGGCTTTTTTTGCCTTTATTTCCCCGAGGGCGAGTCCGAGGCCAGCGGCCGCTAAAACGGATGCCAACCGCTTTCAACGGCTGCGCCACCGCGCCCCGCGCATGCGCGGCGCGGCCGCTCGGGCGGGCGAATTCAAACGCGCCTCTCGCCCCTTCTCCCGGCCGCGGTGGCAGTTGCGCTGACGTCACTGCGCCGCGTCCTTCTTCCGTGCGGTTTCCGGCGCCCGCCCGCGCGCGGCGCGGGGAAAGTTTTTCCTTCTGGCGTTTCGCGGCCCCGCGGCGCTGCGCGGTCCCTGGGGAGCGGGCGGGCGGGCCTCGCGCCGCGGCGCCGGCCATGGC
>VWPW01006190.1:1049582-1065235 GCA_013389825.1 Crypturellus undulatus
GCGGCGGCGCCGCGGCTGGCGGAGCTGCAGGAGGAGCTGCGCAGCGTGGCCGAGGAGCTGAGCCGCTGCCAGGTGCGTCCCCAGCGGGGCCGGCACCGAGCGCGGCGCGGGGTGGCGGCGCCGGGAGCGGCCGGTAACGGTCGCTAACGGTCGCTAACGGCCGCGGGGGGCGGGGGAAGGGAAGGCGGCGGCGCCCACCTGTTGCGGCGGCCGTTGCTCCTCGTCTATCCGTGTGTTGAGGTGCATGTTTAAGAACGTGTGTCCCCAGAAAAAGTCGCCGTTGGGTTGCCTAGTATGCAGCGGTCAGAACGCCGACCTGCCTGCCAAGAAAAAAAAAAAAAAAGAGCAAGGGTGTCAGAAATGCCAGCTTTGTAGAGACTCTTCAACACTCTGTCCGGCCCTGCGCAGCCCCCTGGCAGAATTAGGACCTCCGAGCGCCCCTCGAAGGGGTGATGACAGGGACGCGTTAAAACCACGGCCGGTAGCCCCCTGCGCCCTTCGCAGCCCCGGGTCCCGCCGCGTGTGTCGAGGGGGTGCCCCGCGCTGCTGGGGCCGCATCTTCCCGGCGGGCCCGCGCCGAGCTGGTCTGGGCCAGCCCGGCCCGGGCGAGAAAGGCGCTGCCTGCTTCCCCCTCTGCCCTGCTGCTCGCTTCCCGGTCCCCGGGGCAGTGTTTTTCCGTGGGAATGGGCCTGGTTGTGGCTGTGAAGCTGGCAGCAGGGCTGTGGACAGCAAGCGGTGCCCTCCCTGGAGCTGCCCTAGGCTCCCTGTGCCTTCCAAGCAGCCTTAGTGCAGCTGGTGCCATGCACAGGATTTGTGTTTCAGGCGGAACCTGGCAAAAACTTGTTGCACAGGAGAAATAAGAGGGGATATATTATCAATAGGAACTCTCGATTAGACACACTGAGCACTGAATGAAGTGGTGGTATCTTAAGCAGCTTGTGGCAGAAGTTTGGAAAACTCTTTATGGTGACAGCTTGTTGGGTTTCCCTCTCTTGGCATGCCGACATAGGGCTTGGTAGAGGCAGAAGGCACACGGCGTAAGATACTTATGCCATGCTGCTTTGCCAGCTGAACACAAACTGTGCATTGCTGAAGCCTGGTAGCATGTGATAAAGAACAACATAAATAATAAAAACTTGAAAGCAGTACTAATTTGAATTTCTAACCTCTTTGATAATGAAACTTTATGTACACAAATTGCAGCTAAGTATCTGTTCCCTTTTAGTTAAACTGAATTAAACAAATGTTTTTACTTCTTCCGTGATGAGCCCGGTACAATCATATTGAAGTGAACAGCCATAAAGCTGTGAGACTTTTTGAAGTGTACTTGAAATGTATTTCTCTTAGTTTCATGCATTTTATCTTACTATGCTTGTATCTTCCTCCTTTAGCAGTTCAAATAGGTTTTAGGAAGGGAAGCAAGGAGAAAAAGAAAATGAACAGGACCTTCAGATACAGATCCTGTATCTGAAGGAAGAACCCAAAGACAATAGAAAACTTTTTAGCTCTAGGTTTTATTGAAAGAAGAGGGGAATAGATTTTAGTCTATATACTAGGATTTTAAAAGAGGTCTTGCCTCTTTTTCAATTTTCAATTATTCAGCTTTTTGAAAGTAGGCGTTATCTCTGATTTTTGTTGTTATGTTCTGAATTTGGATTTGAACTACAATAGGCTTGATTAAGATTCTTTATGTGATGTAAAAATGAAATTATGAATGAATGAAACCATTCAGGAATGTTTAATCCATTTGAACTTAATATTTCCTATGAAAGTCTTGTGCAAAGGCAAGCCATTTAAAATGGTAAGCCTCGATGGACAGATGTTCATTTTATATTTTCTCAATCTCTTTGTCTGGAATATAATTGAGTTGTTACAAGTTTGTTTAGTAGAATTCTATCTGCTATAATTTCCTTGTCATTTTAGATATAATATTTTCCCTGATTCTTGTCTTAGTATTTCTAAGTCTCGTTAATCAGTTTCTGTTTTTCTGTTCTGATAGGTAGGAACATTTGGTTCACAAATCCAGGGGCCCCAATGGGATGCACCTACAGGTGCTAGGTGGGCTGGCAGATGTTGCTCAGTCGCTCTCCATCTTTGAAAGGTCGTGGAGAACAGGAGATGTGCCTGAGGGCTGGAAGAAATCCAGTGTCACTCCATCATTCAAAAAGGGCAAGAAGCAGACGCAGGCAACTGCGGGCTGGTAAGCCTCACCTCCGTCTCTGGGAAGATGGTGAAATAGCTTCTCCTGGAGGACATCTCCAACCACGTGGAGAAAAAGAAGGCGATCAGGAGTAGTCAACATGGATTCACCAAGAGAAAATCATGTTTAACCAACCTGATAGTCTTCCATGATGGGGTGACTAGATGGGTAGATGAGCAGACATCAGTGGATATTGTCTACGTTGACTTCAGCAAGGCTTTTGATATTGTCTCCCATAACAACCTCGTAGGGAAGCTCAAGAACTGTGGGTTAGATGAGAGAACAGTAGGGTGGAGTAAAAAGGGGCTGAAAGGCAGTGCTTAGGGTAGTGATCCGAGATGCTGTTTAGTTGGAGGGCTGTAGCTAACAGTTGTCCCCCAGGGATTAACATGAGATTCAGTCTTTTTCAACTTATTTGCCAGTGACCCAGATGAAGGCGTGAAGTGCTCCCTTGCCAGATATAGTGATGATACAAAACCGAGAGAAGAGAAGAAGTTAACCATGAGGCAGCTATGTGCCCTAGTGGCCAAGAAGGCCAATGCTATCCTGGAGTGTTGCCAGCAGGTGGAGGGTGATCCTGCCTCTCTGCTCAGGACTGGTGATACCACATCTGGAGTGCTAGGCTGCAGTGCTGGGCTTGCCAATACAAGAGAGACAGGGTGATGATGGAGAGAGTACAGCAGAGGGCTACGAAGACGATGAATCTACTATATAATCTCTCTTACGAGGAAAGGTTGAAAGAACTGGACCTGTTTATCTCAGAGAAGTGTATCAGTGTATACAAATATCTTAAGGAAGGGTGTCAAGATGAGGCCAGACTATTTTCAGTGGTGACCAGCAATGAGACAAGAGGCAGTGGCCACAGACTGAAACACAGGAGATTCTGTATGAACGTGAGGAAAACCTCTTTGCTGTGAAGGTGACTGAACATAGGAACAGACTAGCCAGAATGGCTAGTGGAATCTCTGTTTCAAGATATTCTAAACCTGCCTGGACATGATCTTATGAAACAAGCTCTAGATGACCCTGTTTGTGCAGAAGGATTGGACTAGATGATCTTCAGAAGTTTCATCCAACCTTAATGATTCTATGATTCTGTGTAATTCTATGTTTTTTCTTTTTTTTACTGTAGCAATATCTTTGATTTTTTAATTCTGCAAATTCCTATTCCATGGGCTGTTTGAGCTGGCTAGGATATGTGTCTTAGAAAATACATTACTGAGATGTTAATTTTTTACCCATCAACTGAATAAAACTACCTAAGGTTTTGTTTTTTTTTTATCCTACTTTTCTCAAAGCATTATATTAATAGTTTCATAAACTGCACTTCCAAAACAGTTTGTAACAAAAGTAGTTTAACAATCTTGCTGATGCTCCCAGCATACTAGAGCTGGACATGGTTAGCCTTTGGATCTTTTTTTCTTCACAAGAAAAAAAATCTGTTTATAGAAATTGAGACCTTTGTGTAACTTCTAATATTTCTTATAGAATACACATCATCTAAGTTGTCCTGCCATTCTCTGTGGTGGCTCAAGTCCATGGGATCACATATTCTTGACATGTTTTTATACTCTTGCCCTGTCCTGTCTTATGCCCTCTCTTGCCCATGTCTTTTTGGTCACTCTTGTATACTTGTTGAAACAGTTTTTTAACTTTACTCAGTAGGCACTCAGTATGTTCATCCAACCCATGGTCTGGCGAGGCTAATAAGCAAGTGCCCTTTCACCCTGTGATGATTTCTGGTCTCCTGAAGCATAGAGGAAAATGTGGTAGTATTTCACTTATTCCTGTGCAGAACACCTCTAAGTGCTGCCTTGATTTCTGTGATTTATTTATGTATTTGGAGAAATCAGGCCTACAAAGTACTGTTATTTCTCAATAAAAAAGATGATGCTCAAAAATCTCAATTTAGTCCTTCTGGAGATCATAGGACTTCAAAAAATGCTAAAAAAAAAAAAATAGGTTGAATAGGTTGCTAGGAGCAGACTTATATGCCTCTAGCGGTGATTCTGGATAAAATGTAACAAGCTGGTTTTCAACCTCCTCTCACTTACCTGGACTGTGGCAATTACTGCGGTATAGATTGCGTTTCCAAAACTAGCTCCCAATGGAGAACCTTGGTTTTAAGAAATGTGTATTTTAAAAAGAGTCCATAGATAGAAGCCATTTAGGAAGAGCATTGGTGGAAGTATCATGGATATTTACCATGCTTTAAGTGTAGGTATAACGGACATCTACTTCTGCCATTGTCTGCATGCAGCAGGATCCTTGAAATAGTTGACCTTTTTATATCAGGGATAGTGACCTTCAGGAATAGTGGCCTTCATGTTCTGATTTTGATTCTTTTTCCTCTTTTTTTTTTTAATAAAAATAAGAAAGTATGAAAAGAAATCTGCGGAGGCATGCTTGCTTCTGTGTTCTACTGTTCTGCAAAACTATGGTTGATATTCTGCAGTAGAGCATAAATCCTGGCAGTCACTTAATAAACAACTTCTTATTTCAGTATTCCTGTTTTTGTAATTTTACTTGAATTAAGGAATATATTTCCTAGGAACATTGTAAAGGAAACAGATATTTTCTTTCTTTCTTTTTTTTTTTTTTTTGAGTGTCTTTTTCCAGTTTTGTGATAGATTTGACTATGGAGGGCAGGAGGAGTAGAGGAGGCAAAGGTCAACCAGTAAGTTATGTCACATCTGCTCTCTGTTATTTAACTTCTAAATCATATATTTTAGGATTTTACACTTCTACCGATCACCTTAGTATTTTGATTGCTATCCATAAAAATCATTAACAACTATCGTGATTGCCCCCTGGAGTTTTAGACTCAGTTTGGTGTTTAAAAGATCTGTTGTGTATTTCTGTTTTTTTTTTTTTTTTCTCTCCTTTTTTTTTTTTTTTCTCGTGTGTGTGTATTTTTAATTTTGAGGGAAGAAGGGAGGTGCTGCTTGCAAATCTTAATTATTTCTGATGCAGAAGTTTGTAATGTTTTGGAGTGTTGGACTGGAGAAGGAAGGATTTATTGTGTCTCTGGAAGCTTGTTGAGTGGCTTGAGTATCCAAGAACATTTAGCTTTTGTGTGCTTTTTCCTTAATTTTGTCTCATCTGAACAAAACTGCTTGGTGACTCTATATTTGAGTATTCGATTTTTGTAGTATATTGGAGTGGTGATGACGTTTTTGGTTTTTTTATTTTTAGTCTGTTTTGTTGAAGCTTTTTCATTTGGTGTAAAAAATATATGCATGCTTCAAAGTCAAAGGTATGTTGTTTGAGTGTCCTATCTCATCCTGAAATAGATTCTGTGTGACTCTCAGGAAGCATTTAACTCCTGAAGTAGAGTACAGGTTTTCTTATACATTGTATTACTTAGTAAAGGTTCTCCAAAATAACCTGTGGTCTGATGTGAATGCTCTGTTAACACCTGGGAGAAATTTCACTGTAATTCTTGCTTTGAATGTGGCAAAGAAGAATTTGGGATTTGGTCTTCCACGTTCCAGTTGAGTGTCTTATGTTGCTGAGAATATTGAAAAGTGCAGGACGGAAATGCGTATCCTCTGCTTAATGTATGTTGTGGGTGATAATCATGGAGCGTTTTTGGTATATCCAAAGCTGCAAAACACGAAATGAAACTATTCATATGTCGTTACTTAATGAAAATACTGACTGGAGTTCAAACAGGGATCTAAAGAACATACCCTTGTTTCATCCATTAACCTGAGAAAGCAACTATTTTTTACCATTGTACTCATTACAGCTTTCACTTCAAGGTAGTATAGCAGCTGTACTTACACAGTATTGTATTTTGCTATTTGAAGATTCTCTTTCTAAATCTGTGTTTCTGCAAAAACTAAGACAACTCTATTTTTCTGAAGTTATATATGCTCATGTTGAGGCACTTTTTGTTAACGCTACTTTCTGTGATTTGCATGCCTTTCCTGTGAATGACCATTACAAAGGCTGTTCCTTGCTATATTAGGAATTTATGTGTGTCTACAGCTATAGCTATGTAACAAGTCTCATGAATATAGTATTGCATGTTACTTTTGGCACAGTTGGTACCTTTGGGTCAGAAATTACTGTCTGTCAACCACCAACGGTGTGCAGTCTGAAACGTTTAGTCGGAGAAACCATACTGCCCTTTATGGTTTTCAAAATGGTGTTAAGTGAAATTAACAAATTAAAAGCAGGAAATGCTGCATTAGTAAAAAGGTTAGAAATTGGTTACTAGGCTGTGTACAAACGTTCTTTCACAGCAGATATTTTGGGTAGAGTTTGCACAGTTTGTGTCAGCAACTGATATATAGAATAAGAAAGAGGTCTCCTGCATTAGCTGCTATGCATGTGTCTGTTCATTGCTGGGAGTTGAGGGAAGTTCGTAAAAAATGGAATCAGTGCATTAATAGAAGTATAGAATAATTAAGGTTGGAAGGGACCTTTAGAGATCATCTAGTCCAATCCCCTGCACAGTGTAGTCACCTAGAGCACGTGGCACAGGTTTGGGTCTAAGAGCATTTTGAAGATCTCTAGAGAAGGAGATACTTACAAGCACTTTGGGTAGAAGATGGGTGGGCTATTAGTTTGTGGAAGGTGAAGTTACTGAGGCTTCAGCTCCCACTGTTATTATTTCTTATTCTGCATTGCCTGCTTGCCTTGGAAAGCTGTGTGTAGGCCTGTTTTGCTCATCATGCATTCTTTTTCCTGTGTCTGCAGGAGAAGAAACTCATGGGCAGCTGGACTTATTTCTGTTTTGATCCCTTTGCAGATTAGGGAGACATGTAAAGTAGTCTGGAATCAGCAGCACTGATCATAGGTCTGATTGCTGTAACAAACTGAAAATTGCTCCATTACCTGTGAAAATAAATATATGCCTTCCTTCTGGACTAATAACCATTGAAAATAGAATATCTCTATAGTAGCCTTGAGCTCTTTATTAAGCTCTAATTGTAAGTATATACAAAAAAAAGTATCAAGTAACAAACCTGTGCATGAATCATTTTTCTCAATGAGTCGCGAGTTGAACGTAGATTGCATATTGTGAAAACTTTTAAACAAAGAGCTGAGAAATGATATTAATAGGCAAATAACCCCAAACAAGCATAATTCTTTATTACTGATTTGTTTGCCTGCCAACTTGTGCTTACTTTTGACTTTTTGACTAGAAAATCGAATGGTTATGAACTCACTACCTGTATGTAAATTTCAGTAGGTTAGTTTTTTTCTGCTGGATAAATTGTTGATATCGAGATACTGTATGTTGTTGGTTGTTAGCTTTCTTTTTTTTTTTCTTTTTTCTTTTTTTTTCTTTTCAAATGGGGGCAAAGTATTTAATGCACCCATTCATTAAATCATAATTTCTTTTATTAGTGATTAAGCTAAGACCACATTTTCATAGGCATCAAGGGATGCCATCTGCTTCAGGCTTTTTTGTTATTTTATACTTTTTTTTGCCATAAGGAGTCCAAGTCACATGAGTCTGATTAATACAGGTGCTCTGTTAAGGCAGCCATACCATATAGGCACTAGACATAATAATAAATTTGTTCAGAAGCTACATTTGCTTAATCTTTCTGTTCTTTACCGTTATACTTTTGACAAATTTTAGCTAACTAGATTTTGTGTACTTAATATTTCCTTCTGACACTTTTTCTTCTGGAAAAAATGAGTAAATATTATAAAATTAAACTGAGAATGGTGCTCTCAGTTCAAAATACCTATTTTAAAGTGTTACCCATTTTCAGTATTTGTGTGTGTATATTTTAGATTGTCCCTGGGGTATAAGTAGGCAATTTAAATTCAATATAGAGATAGGCATGAGTGTAAAAGTAGCTTTTATGGATGTAAAAAAAAAAATACGGCCGTTTCTCATTAGAAGAAGTCATGTCTTGTATACAGACAAGAAGTAGGATCTTGCTTGTAACTTTTGGTACACTCCAGCTGCACTGAATGTGCTTCTGGAAGCTCTGCATCTATCCAGCTATACAAAGTTTCAAGGTTGGAAGTGGTAGAGCTGCTGCAGAAATTCTCTTCTCATCAAAATATACCTTGGTTAAGGAGGAAATGTGCTTCTTTTTTAAAGACTGACTTGAGGCAATTGTGTTGTTTCTGTTTGTTATTATTAAATGTAGACTTTTCCAGCCATTTCAACTATTATTGTTGAGCTCATGATTTGGCATAGAGGCAAATAAAATTCTTCCTGTTGTCATCAGTTTGAGACATGCTTTTACAAAATTTTGAAGTTCTTCATTTCAGACAGTGTTAACATGGTAGGCCTGAAGTACACTTGATTAATCATGGTAATCCAGGGTGAATACATCAAAAGACATGTTTATTGTTTTATTGTCTAAAAATGAAACTAATTTGACATTTTTGTATTCTCAAATGTCTGCAAAACTTGTAGGTGGATTTTAACTACATTAATGCAGAGCACCATATCTACACGCTAACTCTGAGGTGTATACTGAATTTTTTGATTTATTCTATGCTCTCAGAACTAGCGAGTGGACTCCAAAGCCGTCATTCTTGATATCCTAGGGCTCCTGGAAAATAGTTTTGTAACTTAGGAATTTCATGTCCTATTCTGTTCTTGTTTCCTATGCATATTTTTCAAAAACTCCAACTTATTTTTAGCTTGACTAGTTTGTGTATTTATAACTTAAAACAAAAGCTGAGAGATGGGTTATCATAGCTTGATTTATAAAGGAATTAAACCAATTAATGAATGAATCTTATCTCTGTAGCCAAACGTGTTCCATTGTCTTCTCCTTTAGAAATAATCTTAGATAAATGTTTAGTTCTTAAAGGTGAGTACCCAGAAAACATGGTGAATATAAAGGCCATGTCCCTGAATGAAGGCATGTAATAGAGCCTGTCTGCGCAATCATTGTCTGTTAAAGTGATAAAGGAAAGTATTTATTTTTAGTTCTTCAGTGAGGAAACACTGTGCTTCATAGGTCCAACATCCATCTGATAATTTATCTCCAGCAGTATTTATGAACAATTCTGTGCAGTTCTGTTCTGGTACTGAACTGACTTTACTAATGTGACTTCGTTAACTTTGTCTTGGTAATAGTACAAGCCAGAAAACATTTTGTGTTTCTTGTCCTTTGATGCTACATTTAGTCAATTATTTATGTCTGTTAGAAGTACGTGTAAAATTATTTGCTGAATTGCATTGCTTTATTTTTGTTGGTATTCACAGTGATAGGCAAATCTGAGAGTCCTTTTATGAAATCATGTTGTAATTACAGACAGCATTTTTAAGCACAAAATTGTGTACAGTGCTTTTGCCCAGACCATTATTTTCCTGAAAGCATTCCAGCACAGTAGCTTTATGCTATTTTCATGGTCCCTATATGCATTGAACAGGTTTCTGAGTAAGGATACAGTGTCTTTGATTTATAGAAAACAAACAAAGCACTTTTTCTCCCTCTCCCTCCTTCTGTCACTCTTTTTTTTTTTTTTTTGCTTTGTTTTCTTTAGAGACGACCTTTGTGTTGCCTGAACTATTGATAGAGAAAATATAAAAGGAAATTAGTTAAAGTTATGGAAGGGAAGACACTATTTTGTAGTATCATAAAAATAAGTGTTGGTTTCAGCATTAAGGAATTGAAGGTAGGAAAAAATATTTGTGTGCTGATGGCATCTCTTTTGAAGCTATTGCTCCAGACAGGTTTTAATGATGGTATTGAAAAAATCTGTCTGTCAATTAGATATAATTTTGGGTACTGTTTATTAGTGCTTTTAGAACTTGATATGTACTAAGTTTTCTTTTGAGGTACTAAGCATCTTGCATTTTAGTGATTTTTTAGATTATTTTAGAAAAGCTTACCATGACAAAGATTAGGTCATATAATGCCTTAGAATATTCTGTATATCCGCTTCGCAGCAGTGGGTGATTTACAGACAGAATGTCTTTTAGAGTATAGTATATGGCTAGAAAACACAAACACTGATGAAGTAAAATCTAGAGAGTTTGGACTGACCAGACAGCCATGTAATTTTAAAAGCTGGGTGAACTATGAAGCACAATTCTTTATCATTTATGTGTAAAGTTGTTGCATCAGCTTGATTAAAGGCTTAAGCTTTTCAGTGAGAGGTACCCTAAACAGGAGAGTAGTCCAAAAATTTTTTTTTTTTTTTTTTTTTTGCAACAGTGTGTCAGTGCTTATATCAGTCATGTTCTTTCATGCTTCTTCAAAATCTTTCTAACGGGTCATCGATAACTTATTTAATTCAGTATTTCAGCCTGATAGTTATGAACTTTATACATAGTATTAAAACATTTCATGAAACAGTACCAGAGGGATGTGGAGCTGCTGGAGAGAGTCCAGTGCAGGGCGACTAGGATGATCAGGGGCCTGGAACATCTGCCCTATGAGGAGAGGCTGAGGGAGCTGGGCTTGTTCAGCCTGGAGAAGAGAAGGCTGAGAGGGGACCTGATCTGTGTCTATAAGTGCCTCAAGGGAGGCAGTGAGGAGGATGGGGCTGGCCTCTTTTCACTGGTGGCCAACAGAACAAGAGGAAATGGCCACAAATTGAAGCATAAAAAGTTCCACGGGAACTTAAGGAAAAAAATTTTGACGGTGAGGGTGAGAGAGCCCTGGCACAGGCTGCCCAGAGAGGTTGTGGAGTCTCCTTCTCTGGAGATCTTCAAGACCCGCTTGGATGCAGCCCTGTGCCACGTGCTCTAGGGGGCCCTGCGCCTGCGTGTGCAGGGGGGTTGGACTAGATGACCTCTAGAGGTCCCTTACAACCTTAGGCNAAATTCAGTATTTTGTTATCACTCTTGTTAAAAAATACAATAGAACAATTCTGTTTTAGTTGGTTTAAATTCCCCTTAAGGGGGTATTCATCCATTAAAAAGTAGTAAGATAATTTGTCCTGTGCTCTGCTAACCATTATTCCTGTGTGTATTTGTTTTGTTTTTCCTTTCCTGTTTTGGGTATTCTGTTGCTGATATCGGAAGATAGCATGTTCTTATTCTAGTCACTAAATAGTTTGTGTATGATATGAACACTTTTGATAGTGAACCATGCACTGCAGTAAATAAAGTGAAATATCAGAAAGATTACTCATTTAAAAACTATAGGTAAGAAAGACACTTCAGGTATGAATTCTTCTAAATGAAGAGATTTTTCTGTTTATCCTTGTTCCACACAGTATATTGTAGAAGAGTAAATGGAACATAAGCCTTTCTGTACATTTAATACGCACTCTCATCAGTATGTAGCTCCTGTGTCGTGGGAAAAATTGCTTATATTTGGTCATTTTCAGAGCTGCAATAAAAGTCGAATACACTGTCATTACTTCATCAAGCAGAATTTTCTTCTAATGTGCTGTCACTGAAAAGTTCTGATACTTCGACTGTTCGGTTTAGAGCAGTTTTATTCAATTTGTACATAATTTTACATCTTTTGATATGAAATATCTGAAGCAATATTTATTCTTGCTTTTCTCTCCCAAGAGGAAATTGATTGAACTCAAATGAGAATATTTGTCCTTCTGTGGTATTGTGTTGTGACTTAAGCTAATGTCGCTCATGACTTCAGCTGCAAGCAAGCACATATGCTGTGACTGCTTATGCCATCTAAATTTTACCATTAGTTCATTACATAGTTGTCAACGGTTATGAACTTTTTACTAGTAAAAGTTAATGAGAAAAATCAAGTTTACTTTCTTGAAAACAAGATCAAGTCATTCCTTATGTCTCTGAATATGTTGATGAGGTACATCACTTACATTTATTTTAATTCCAGACTGATGGAAAAAATCCAGTTTTCAAGGAAGAACTCTAATTTTGTTCTCTCAAGTTCCAAAACGTAAACTTTTTCACACAGTTAGTGTCAGCTTCAGCTGACTTACTGTTGTGGATGGTTTGGTGTTAATGAGTAATTTTCAGTAACTTTCAAATGATATCTGTATTCTGCCTGTATATGTAAGTTCTCAGCTGCTCAAGGTAAACTCTCACTGATCCCTTGAGTTGTTAATATACAGTTGAGTATGCTTGGAATATATCCCAAGCCTTGACAGCTGCAGTGTTCTTCTATGCCAAATGCACCCCTCTTTCAGAAGAAACTGTTTGCCTCCTAAGACCATTCAGGGAACAGCCTTACCAAAGCTTACCATTAATTGTGCCAATAGTTTACAAATGATATGCAAAAAAAAAAAATATTTTTGTCTTAAAACTGTAATAAATTGTTGGTTTGTAGCATTGCTTTCACTATAATTAATGGATAATTACACATTTACTTGAAACTATTTTAGCTATTAAAATGTTGGGCATTTTAAAGAGAAATATCTTGTACTTAATGGTAACTTTGGCCTGCCTAGTTTCTATACATTTTTAGACAAAAGTTCTTGGTTTCTAATTTTTAAAGTATGTATCAAAACTTTTCCGGAAGTCTTCCAGATGTCCAGCGGAAGACACCTATTTAGCTGTCTTCATAAAATGTGGAGAATAATGGTTACATACTAAGATGATTACAACTATATTTCCTATTTCTTTGCCGTTTAAGTTCTTCAAATCTACAATTCAGTTACAGTATTTTTATTTGGCTGTCGTGGTCTTGATCTGGGTTAATTAAATTATTCCAGGGAATGAAAAGGTTACTGTGATCATATCTTCAAGAGAGTTCTAGTTGCATAGACTTTAGTCTTGATAGTTCTATAGAGACAACCATCATTATAACTATTTGTAACTTTTTTCCCTAAAGTTAAATGAAGATACAGTTAAAATCTTTGATATTGTGTGAATCTTGAGAAACTTCCTCTGTCTTCAGAGACAGTTTGTAAGGAGGAAACCCTGTAGTAAATGGTCTTGTAGTTCTTACCAAAAAAGGTACTAATCTTGCTTTTAACCAATCAGAAACCTTAAAGTGAAATGGTTGGCATAGACTGAAACTAGTATTGATTTTATTTATTTGTTTTTAACACTCAAATTGCTTCATAGAAGGCAAAACTGATCAGGCAAAAAAGGAAATAAAGGATAGCAATAATAGAAAATGCAATTTCTTCTTCTGACTGTAATTGGATGATTTTATGCTTAAGTTGTATTGACTCTTCTGAGGTTTGTCGAACTTGCAGTCCTGTAGGCCGCTTTGTGTCTTAAAAGGCCACTGCTTTTAGCAGCTTCTAATCATGGACTCACAGTACAGTGTTGAAAGAAACAAGTTTTACTTATTTACACAAGGTATGAAGTTGTGAAAGAAGAAATTAAGTGGGAAATCTATGATCATGCTGAACAGTGGAGGTAAAGATAGTAACTCATGTCTTCTGTCTCTTCTGATACTTAGGATTGACATAAAGCTATGTAAGGAGGAGATACTTTGATGTCTGTCTAGCTAACTTTAATGAGGTTGTAGTTTATGAAGAGCTAATGATATATGTGGTATCTGAGTAAATTGTGAACTTACAGGAGGTTGGGAGAAGGAGGTTGAGAAATTGATGGCCATAATGTGACTTCTCCTTTTAGCTCATAATTGTCCTGTAATGTAGTATATATTGTCCTGTTGTATCTCTTTTTAAGATTTAATAATAAGTAATAGTCTACTCTTTCATGATGTCTTTAGCTGTTAACTAGAGCTCGCTATCAATATGATATTTATGGCTTATTAATTTCTATTTTGATGTTAGACTTTGTTAGGCTGATTTGGTCTTAATGCATTCCATGGATTATGTCTATGTGCTTTGTTGTTATTGTCTTCATCTTTTGTTGATTTTTATACTAGCCTTTCTGCATTTCTATGTAATGTAAAGATTCTGTGGGTTTTTTTTGTTGTTGTTTTTGTTATTTATAATGTAACAGCATTTATTATAAATTATTCTAGCAATGTAGCTCTTCATTTAAAAATAATCTAATGCAAGATATTTATTTTAATATAGTAGGAAATTTTGAAAAGCCTTTATTTTATATTTAACTTTCACAAACTTCCTTGTGTGTAATTATAAAGACCATTGTTTTCTTGCTCTGATTTAGGAATCTTTTCACAAGCTTTCATATGATATAGGTTAAGCAGGCATACTGGAAGACTAATTTACTCCCTACTTTAAAGTAAAATCAGAGAGCTGCAAATGATTTTTTTTTTCTATTTTGCTTTGATTTTGAAGATTATTTTTTTTTTTTTTGTGAGGAGAAAAACAGTGTCCAAGCTTAATTCTGAAGCATGTGTTTCCCACTCCCTATTCCTTAATAGAAATTGTATAACACTGCTAAAATTACCAGCAGTTGGTGCAGCAAAAGGCAGCCTTATACAATCTTGACTGGTGCTGCCTTATGTCATGTTGCATATTCTTACTGCTCTTTGTTGGTATTTGTCTCCCTTCTAAAATTTTCCATAATTAAAACTTTTCTTAATAAAGAGACCTGATTTCCATGTTTTTAATTAAAAGCAAGCAGGTAATCTGCTGCAGTTCTCACTAAAGTGAAGGTGTAGGTTTTTTGTTTGGTTTTGTTCTTTTGCCTTTTTTTTCAGCTTCCCTTCTGAACATGCACACTGTAGCATACATGTAACGTATTTTTGTCTTTGTTCCTATTTTTAAGGCTGATAAAGAGTTTGTATGGTCTTTGTGGAAACGTCTTCAAGTGTCAAATCCAGATATTACACAAGCTGTCAGCTTGATTGTGGAAAGGTGAGTAATTTTTAATTTAGAAAAATGCATATTTTAAGTACTGTTATAAAAGTTTCAGTGGTCAATTTTTTGTCAAGATGAGCTTGATGTCAGTTTTGTATGTTGTAGCTCTTACAAGTTGAAATGATTCATGCTTTAAAAGTATATTCACTGAGGTTTTTGTGCTGGCATTGAATTCAGTTCTTTAAAACAAATGATGAGCATATTGCATATTAACAGTTTGTTTCCTGCACATAAGTATCACATAATCACATAAATATCGTATCACCAAATGCTACAAATTTTATAGTGCATATAAACAAACATATGATAATAAGCATATGATTCTTCTACTGAAATAGCAAAAAGAGGTAAATGAAGTATTCTAGTTTTGTAAGAAGTCAGATTAACACTTATATCTTTCAGTTGTGTATATTAACATTAAAAAAGTCAAAGCTTCAGAATTCATAAGATAAAAGCTTACCATGCAGTTTAGATGGTATTCCTTAGAGGATATTAATGATAATTTCCTCATGGCACTTATCTATTAGCATCTGATTACTGCAAGTATTAATTAATCATCACAGAATGTCATTAATAGTTTTTTGAATGTTAATATTTACATATATATGTATATATATTTTCTTGGCATGGGCGCAAAGGTAGGGGAAAACATGAGTGAGTTGATACTGTACTGCCATAGGACTTAATCACTTGGTTATATCTCTTAGGTTGCCTTTTTTTTTTTTTTTTTTTTTTTTTTTATTTTTTTTAAAAAAAAAATTAAATTTTTCCAAAATTTTTTTGGAAGGGTTGTCAAAAAACAGGGGGGGTTTTAATTTTTTTTGGT
>VWPW01006190.1:1065248-1145655 GCA_013389825.1 Crypturellus undulatus
TTTTGTTGGGTGGGGGCAAAGGTGAGGGAAAAAAAGGGTGGTGTTGTACTTTGCTTCCCTAGGACTTAATCATTTTGTTTTTTTTTTTTGGTTTCCTTTTTTTTTTTTTTTTTTTTTTTTTTAATCTTCTTCAAAGAAAAATGTAGATTTTACCAAGATTAGTTGTGAAGGTTGTCATAAAAGCAGGAGGGATTCTAATTCTTTTGGGTTTCTACTTACTGCTTTAAAATCAAAAGGTGTCTTATGTCATATCTTTCCGTTCTTGGTTTGGTTATTTAAAATTCTTCAACTTTTGGAGATAGAGTGCTGTTTTTTTTTTTATCTTGGCTTATATTTGCTATAGTACTGTCCCATCTTCTGTCCATCTTCTGCATTGCATGAAGCAATGAAAATTTTGCCAAAAAAATAGGAGGTGATCATGTAATTAAAGCATTTTTATCCCATGGAAGAAATAGATGCTGCAAGCATGCGACGCTCATGTTAAAGCAACAGTTACCTGAGAACTCAGATGAAGTCACAAGTGGTGGTAACTTTGGGATCTATAGCAAGACATTCACCTACAGAGGAAGTGGTAGTTTGGCTCTGCGGTGAATGTTTATGTACTACCTTGACATTAGTTACATGTTATAGTTTTATGGTAGTTATTAAAAAAAGGAAAAAAATGGAATTTTGAACAGTTTAGAACAATGCTTCATTTATGTTGAAACAGACTTGTTTCATGAGGAAATGTGCTTATATTTCATGAAGTCATACCCTTTTTTCACCTTCAGACATCAAATATTTAAATAAGTTATACATGTATATTTTTCGTATATGTATACACACAATTAGAAACTACTTTACCTTAACCTCAACTCATACAGATAACTGAATAAAATGGAAAATTTCAGCTCATTCACATGTTTAAGAAATTAAAAGCAGTACTTCAATGGGAAGTGTAGAGGCTTATCTATATTTTTAATTGGTGTTGCACATAAAAATCTCCAGGATCCTAAAACAGTCACCTATAGAGATGCCAGAAAGCACATTTAAAAAAAAATCATCCATAATAAGTGATCTTGGGCTTATATGATCTTGGACTCTTTTATGCCCATATAAGATAGAATTTATTTGTTATAAATGATGATTAGGAATATTTTTATGCAAGGTAGGTTGTACTTCACTTAAAATAGGAATTGTCATTGTGTATGCAGTATGTTGCGGTCATGAGTGAGTTTCCATGTTTAAATGGTAGCTTAAATATCACAGTGTTGCACACAGAGGTTGCCTTTTTTATTGCAGTAGAATTGTTTGTGATATTCCGTTAATGTCTTCCTTCTGTATACCCTATCTGCTTAGAAAAATTTTCTCTTCCATGTGAAATCAATGATTAACATCATTTGTGTGTTGGTGTAACCTTTATGTAGACAGGCTGGTGCTCTTAATCAAAGACATGCCAAAATTTTTATGTTCTGGTGGTTGGCAATTTTTTTTATGTACTCCTTCCTTTTAGAATCATAGAATCGTAGAATGCCTAAGGTTGGAAGGGACCTCTAGAGGTCATCTAGTCCAACCGCCCCTGCGCACGCAGGGCCACCTAGAGCACGTGGCACAGGGCTGCATCCAAGCGGGTCTTGAAGATCTCCAGAGAAGGAGACTCCACAACCTCTCTGGGCAGCCTGTTCCAGGGCTCTGGCACCCTCACTGTCAAAATTTTTTTCCTTAGGTTCCAGTGGAACTTTTTATGCTTCAGTTTGTGGTCATTTCCTCTTGTTCTGTTGGCCACCAGTGAAAAGAGGCCAGCCCCATCCTCCTCACTGCCTCCCTTGAGGTACTTGTACACACTGATTAGATCTCCTCTCAGCCTCCTCTTCTCCGGGCTGAACAGGTCCAGCCCCCTCAGCCTCTCCTCATAGGGCAGATGTTCCAGGCCCCTGATCATCCCTGTGGCCCTGCGCTGGACTCTCTCCAGCAGCTCCACATCCCTCTTGTACTGTGGGGCCCAGAACTGGACACAGTACTCCAGATGTGGCCTCACCAGGGCTGAGTAGAGGGGCAGGATCACCTTCCTCAACCTGCTGGAGACGCTCCTCTTAATGCACCCCAGGACCCCATTGGCCCTCTTGGCCACGAGGGCACACTGCTGCCTCACGGTCAACCTGTCGTCCACCATGACGCCCAGGTCCTTCTCTGCAGAGCTGCTCTCCAGCAGGTCGGTCCCCAGCCTGTACTGGTGTCTGGGGTTATTTCTCCCCAGGTGCAGGACTGTGCACTTGGCCTTGTTGAATTTCATGAGGTTTTTGACCGCCCAGTTGTCCTGTCTGTCCAGGTCCCTCTGGATGGCAGTGCAGTCCTCTGGGGTGTTATCTACTCCTCCCAGCTTCGTATCATCTGCAAACTTGCTGAGGGAGCACTCTGTGCCTTCATCCAGGTCGTTGATGAATAAATTGAACAGGACTGGACCAAGGACTGACCCCTGGGGGACTCCGCTCAACACAGGCCTCCAACTAGACTCCGCACCACTGATTGTCACCCTCTGAGCTCTACCATCCAGCCAATTCCCAATCCACCTCACCATCCACTCATCCAGCCCACACCTCTGGAGCTTGTCTAGGAGGATGTTGTGAGGGACAGTGTCAAAAGCCTTGGTGAAGTCAAGATAGATAACATCCACCGCTCTCGCCTCATCTATCCAGCTGGTCATCATAGAAGGCTATCGGGTTAGTCAAGCATGATTTCCCTTTTGTGAATCCGTACTGACTAGTCCTGAGCACCTTTTTGTCATCCATGCGCCTGGAGACAATGGCCAGTATGAGCTGTTCCATCTCTTTTCCGGGGATGGAGTTGAGGCTCACCGGAAAAGTGATAGAAGAGAACTGACAGTTTAGTTCACAGCTTGGATAAACTCAAGGCTCTACATCTGTATCAAAACTTTTTCAGAGATACAGAACTAAGAAAGAACAGATTGCTTCTGTAGCATCTCTTTATGTGCCTTCAGTACTGAAAAGAATCCTGGAATAGGTTTATATAAAACCTATTCAATATAGATAAATTTCATTAATCAGAAATCTGTGTTTGCTTTGATTTTTGACAGTTGAAGCAACAGCAATTAGCATTAACATTAGTGTATAAATAGAGGGAACTTTCTCTTTAGTTGATGTAGCTTCCTTTCTACTAGGGTCTAATTGCTTCTTTGGAAATAATTTTTAGACCAACTCTATCTATCAGAGCTCCAAATTACAGCTCCGTATCTTTATCATAACTTTTCCAGTTGTTGCTTTGTCATTTTTTTCTAAGCTGTTCATTCCTTCAGCTTTCTCCGTTCTCCTTATATTTTCTGTCCTATTCTCTGCTTTATAGCACAAAATATGTTTTTTTGCACCAGCACAAAATTGGTATACCTCAGTTCAAGTATGTTAATTAGATTATCAGAGATTATCTACTACCCTGGCACTGCTGCTAACCAGAAGGTGTAGAGCTAGTAATTTCCTGGATTTGTCGATCTACCACAAACATGCAGACTTAAAGAATAATGATATGAGATGACTAAGAAATAAAAGCAAAGTGATTCCTGAAATGGGTCACTCAATAGGTAGATATGTGGTGCTTACAACTACATTCTGCATAGCTGTCACAGACAAGCGCTGTAAATTGAGAAGGTTTGAAGTGGGGCAAGTTTGGTAAGCAACGAATCCCCTGCATTCCAGCCAATCCTCAGGGGTGAGAGCGCCTGGACTAATCTCTTACTAGGGGGACCAAATACTGTGGTAGCTACAGGCCCCATTCTGGCGGTGCCAGGTTCACGAACAGTCGGTTGACTGACTGTAGGTCCATTCGCCTTCCAAACAAGGAGTCGAGTTCACGAATAGCAGCAGGATTTATTCAAATGCAGCCCTTGCAAAGTAGGTTTGGGATGCCCATACAGGAAATTCTGTACTACAGCATGGGGTTCTTGGCTAGCTCTGACGTACAAATGGGCAGTCATCGCCCATTAGGCGATGGTGGAGCTTGAGTGGCTGTAGTCATGCTCACTTTTGTTATTGACTGGTGAAAAAGTCTCTCGCTCTATTTAAAGGTATTTCCCCCCTGGGCAGCTGCTGTGCGGCTGATGAGCGGCCCAGCACAGGGAGCGCAGCGCGGTTTGGCCGCGGGGCCTTCGCCCCGCTCCACCCTCCCTCCCTCCTCTCTGCAGCTGCTGGGGGGCAGGTTGGGCTGCCGAGGGAACTGTGGGGGAGCAGGGAGCAGAGCAACTGTGTCTCACCCCAAGCAAGCCTCTGTAATGCCATACCTTCTGGTAGGCCTAGTTTTTTCGGAATTCCCCTTTTTCAAGGAACTCTTGCACATCTTGCCTTAGTTTACTGGAAAGTTTTGAAATCTATGCAAATAGAATGAAATGGATGTAAGTCTCCTGAGTGTCATGGATAGCACAAATTTTTGTGTAGTTTTATTTCCCAGTGTGTTCTTGCCACTGTAAAGTCCAAAATCAGCTGACTCTAAATACTCACCAAGTTACTGTCTTCATTGTAGTTGGTCTGAGACCACAGAGCTGCTCCTTACAGGAACATAATAGAGTTTATAAAAGAATAGGTCTTTCTGTGTCCTGTATAATATAGATGATAAACTTATAAATATTGTACAGCAAAGACTGGGACAAATTGAAAGGGTAGTACTAGCCATACAATTAAGTAACTTAGATTTTTAGTTTTAGACACTATTATTTATAGTGCATTTCCTCCCTACCTCCCCCCAGGTATTATAGAAAAATGTAGAAAGTATAATTTGGGGTCAGATGGTGGTGTGAAATTAGCAGTAGATTTCTGTTATTTCTCTGCTATTTTGAAATGCTTTCATGGTCCCAAAATAGAAGTTCACCTGCCCTAAAATTGTAAAAAAAATTAACTGTGTCTTTTTATGGCTCTGCTGTTAATTCCAATAATACACCAATGATATTTTACTTTTCAGCAGTCTTTGCAGTTCTTGCTGGTAACTGTATTCCCATTTTAATATTCAGATATAAACAAAAAATTATCTTTACTGTGCAAATGAGAAATGCCTTTGGGATATGTAAAAGCCTCCAGGTATTTTCAAACAAGCCACTGTAAAAGTATATCTCATGTTAGTGTACTTTTAAGCTACTTTAAATACTATTGATCTCAGTATTATGTAAAAAACATGCTATTTCTAGTTCACTGAAGCCTTTTGAAACATGCATTTTTTTGATGATGAATTAAAAAAGATGCTTTCTGGCACCTTTTACCAGTAAATTCTTGTAAAAACTCAAATAGATTTGGGGTTCAAATTGGATTATCAAAGATACTGAAACCTTTATGTAAACTCTAAGAATCTTCCTTAAGACCCTTCCAATACATGAAATCCTGAAAGGCTCAATTGATGCTGACTTATCGTTTTGGGGCTTCTAGCTGACTCACTTCCTTGGATGAAAGGAAGGTGGAGATGGATTCAGTGGTGATCAGGCTGTGGTCTGTGGCAGTGATAAAACACTTGGTAGATAGTACCTGTGTTATTCTAGATTGTACCCTTGCAAACACATACACATGGTAGGCTTAAGTATATGTTTTCCATGCCTAAAATCAAATTGTGTTGTAGCCTTGCAAGGCTTAAATTCACTCTTATTGGAAGCAATGAGACTGTGAATGCTAGTGCCAGCATTAATATAGATTCTCTTCTTTTTCCTGGGGAATTGCTTCAGTCAAAGGATATATAAATGAAAAAAAACTAGGCTGAAGAATAAGTGACCAAAAGTAATTGAAGAATTATTGAAATGATAATCGCAAAAACTTACTGTGCTGCAGTTTGTACTGTTCCTGTAAACCCTGTGCATAGCAGGTTGTCAAACAAACGTTAAATGTGTCATTGGCTCCTAACTGAGTGAAGATTAGCAGGTGTACAGAAGATGACATACTTCCTTTGCAAAAGGATTAGTGCGTGGTCTGTAGGTATGAGCAATATGGATAGCTGATGTTAATTGAGAAATAGAGCTGCAACTTGCATCTTTCCAAGGGGTGATAAATAGCTTGCAGCAGCATTTATCACTTTACTCTTGTCCAAATTAGCAGGAACAAAATGACAAGAGAAATAGGAAGTAAACAAAAGTTAACACATTTCCAAGGTACCTTAGTGTTGTCACTCTGAGTTTAAAATAAAGTGGACTCTAGTTATCATCACTCAATAAAGTGGACAGAATAATGGAACATAAGGGCATAACCTTTCTATCTAAGGTCAAATAACTGTGATTGTCTACAGTTGATGAAAGTTTAATGTCTTGTTTCATTAAAAATTCTCAGAACATTGAACATAAGTCAACATTCCATGGAGAAGAAAGTATTATGCAGCTTGTATGTGTGCATATCTGCATATCGGAGCACAAAATATTGACATGATAATTGCAGTCAAGCCTGATTGAACAGTGGCCTCTGGGAATTCAGCTGGTGTTGTACCAACTGGATGGCTGCTCAGGACACAGTTTGAAATGCAAGGTGCAAGTTAGCACTTTATTCAGCACAGGCAGGCATCATTTAAAAATCCTTGGGGGAAACCCTGGTGATGTGCAGATGTTAAAACAGTCTGTTCTGAAGTGCTGATATTTTGAACACTGTAAGAAGCTTGTGTGTTTTAGATGAAAAATGTTTGCAAAATTATTAAGGAAAAATGTCGCTTAATTTTCCGTACAACTTGGTATAAAGACATGTATAGCATTGTATGCATATTGCTTAAAATAAGAGACTTTATTAAATCATCTAGTGAATGAAATCGATCAACTTAATGCTTAAGAAAAATATTTTCTGTAATGGTATTTTTTAGTTCTAACATAGCAGAATAGATAGCAAATATGGCTCTATAAAGAAATAAATTGGTATCTAAGGAAATAAGAATTTATAATTTTTCAGTACTTCAACTGTTTTTAAAAAAGCTTAAATGGGCTTATGCATTTTTCTGCAGAAAATTATTTCTGTATTAAAATGAATTATTTAAAGGCTTTTCCTCATCTGTCTAAATCTTTTAAAACATTGTTTATAAATATTAGAAGTTTTAAAAGGGTAAATTGGTAATTAATTATGTTCGTCAATTGAAAAATGCATTGTGACACACAAATTCTTTTCAATTCTAGTATTGGAGGTGAAATTAAACTGCATTACTAAATGATTTTTTTTTACTTTGGGTTTTCATCTCCCTTTCTTAATAGGTACTCAGGAAAAACAGTTAAGTTTCCAGCTGAAAGATTACAGGCTTAAACCCTTTTTCTGCCAACTATGGACTGTGCAAGCACAGAGATATCTGCACACAGTAAACTGTGGTATTGGTCACTGGTGCCATACTTGCAGTAACAAGAGTGACTTTTATACAACTTCACTGTACATATGGGTGATTCATTTCCTATTTAGTAACAAGAATGAATGTATGCGCATGTATCAAGTCTGTCAGAAAACTGAAGGAGAGATAATAACCAAATTAAATGCTGCACCATACAAACTGATATTGTATAACCTTCTCCATTCCATATCCCTTATATTAAAAAACAAATCCCTCAAAACAGCAGTTTTCTAATGCAGTTTATTTTTTAGTTATATACTGTCAATAGAGGTGTGTTTTTGTTTTTAACCCCACAGTTCGAAGCTTGCTGGATATTTAAGGCCAAATTTGTTAAATCCTCAGAAATGCTGTTTTTGGTAAAACTGAAATGAGATATCCAAAGAAATGTCTGAACACCAAGTTGATTATTTATTAGTTTTTTTATTAATTGATATAAAAATTGAATAATTATATAGCACTCAATTATTTTTCCTGACAAACCTTTAATTATTTGGCTGATATAAATTAAGAACTGTGCTAGGATAAAACGTGCCTCTTCCCTAGACTGATTTTGCTGAAGATTTTAGGAATCTCAAAATTTCTAGACCTCACCAGACATTTGATTCTTGAAAATCTTAAGGTTTTTATGATCATTATACTATTTTCACACTTCATTCATAGTTAAATGTTTCTTCACAGTCTAATATTTCATTTTTGACAAGCCATTAAAAATGGGCCAAAACTCAGAAAATACTATCCTGTCTTGATTTATAATAGATAGCATAGATAACACAGAAAAAAAATGTTAGCTAAGATTTTCTCCATTTCTTTGTTTTTGTGGAAAGTGGAATCTAGATAATCTGTATGGATAAATACAGCTGTGTTAAACATTTTAAATAGGTAGTACCTATGGGAAAACTGATTGGAGCTTAAAACTTGTACAAATTGACAGCCTCTCTTCACTCCATTTTTCATCCTAAAGAAGTCTGCAAATATTCTTAGCTCACATCATTATTGCTCATCAGTGGTTCTAATTAGCTAAACAGGAGTTTGTCTCAGTCATTGATCATCATCAGCTTCTTGACAGTACCTGATTTTTTTTTCCCATATTCCAGTATACTTTTAAAATATATTGTAAATATTTAACTGCTGAATTAAATAAGTTTAAGATTTTTCTAAATAATTGCTACCCTCCTAAAAAGCAGGAAGGGGTTACTGCCATTCATAATCAAATCTTATTTTAAGGCACTATAGCAGATCCAACAAGCTTCAGTCATATTACCTAGATGGTCTGTGGAGAGCTATCCTATAATGAGCATTGGAAGTCATCCTGTGCCACCAGGATGAGCTGCTGATGCAGTTCCATATGGGGTTTTAATTTATGCTTTAGGCTTCTGACAACACCCTTTGTATATTTACATTGTGATGATTAGGGTTTTCTTTTTCTTGTTACTTCAGCTAGGTGTAGTAAGTTTTGTGACACTATTTTTGGTGATATGAGTTTTCCATGCGCTGTGATGGATGTAGATCTGTGTGTTTGCAAACTTTGTTCCTTGACAATTTTGTTCGAAGGAGATTTTGACCAAACATATTATGCACAGGAAAAATACTGTGGTTAGGGATAGTTTGAACTACTGGATTGTGTGTATTTATACATATGTATACATATGTATTTATACATACAAGTATATTTTCTGCTTTAATTTGTAATAAAAGTCTCTTCCTTTGTGAAGTGGGAGTTATTTGTGCAGCCTAAAGTTATTGTGCTCAGATACCAATAAAATTGCCTTTTCAGATCTCCAGAAAAGTTTGTCCTTTGGGTTAATGGTCTTCTGCTGGTTTACTCACTTGCTTCCAGTTCTCTCTTTAAATAAATCATCGAACAATCCCTGCCAAACAAACAAAAAAATAAAACAAATGGAGTTCTTTCGAGATTTGCTTTGGAAAATTAACTTGACCCATCTATTAGAAAACCAATTTAATTAATTTTCAAGCGATAATTCCATGGCTGATTTAAGAGAATAGTTAACTGTCCAGTATTTGTATTAAATTTAGCTTAGATGTTGAAAAAAGCTGACTTTTTGAGAGGAGGTGGTTGCTAGAGGAGCGAGGAATAAACAGCAAGCTGTGGTGGATGGTAGATGCAAAATGACTGGAAATAGTAAAAGTTTATTTCTCAGGGGAAATAGAGCTGAAGGAAGTTAAAAACGTCAAAGAAATTGCGGCATTTCTGGAGGAAATCATGGGTGGGACATTTCAGTCAGCAGTTAATCTTTTGAGGGCAGAGTGCAATATTATTAGGTGGTTCATGGTCTATGTATTTTGTGTTTTTAGCCTCTATGTCTGCACATTATTGTTTGTAACTAATAAAGACCTTTTTTGTCTTTTGCAGCTTTTAAAATTTTTGATCTAGCAAAGCAGTTATTAATGTGTATAATCTTAAATTTGTACATCATCTAGGTGCAATTAAGAGCTGAGAAAATTTGCAGTGCCATAATAGTTGGAAAGAAAAGTACTTGCTGTACCCCAGTATGCTGTACTTGTGAGTGCTGAGTGAACTGGCAGAGGTTATCTCTCAGCTGCTCTCCATCATCTATGAGAGGATGAGGAGAGCAGGGGATGTGCCAGAGGACTGGAAGAAACCAACGTGTCACTCCAGTCTTCAGAAAAGGCAAGAGGGAGAACCTGGGAAACTGCAGGCCATTCAGCCTCACCTCCCTCGCTGGAAAGAAGATGGAACAGCTCGTCCTAGAGACCATCTCTAGGCCTGTGAAGGAAAAGAAGGTGGTCAGGAGTAGCCAGCATGGATTCACCAAGAGGAAGTTGTGTTTGATGAACCTCATAGCCTTTCATGATCGGGTGACTGGATGGGTAGATAAGCAGACACCAGTGGATGTTGTCTGCCTTGACTTCAGCAAGGCTTTCAACACAGTCTCCCATAACAACAACCTCATTGGGAAGCTCTAGAAGTCTGGACTGGACAATTGAACAGTGAAGTGGATCGAGATTTGGCTGGATTACAGAGCCCAGAGGGTGGTGATAAATGGGGCCGAGTCTGGTCAGAGGCTTGTGGCCAGTGGTGTCCCACAAGGGTCAGTACTGGGCTCAGTAATCTTCAGCTTGTTCATTAATGACTCAGACGAGGGCACAGAGTGCCCCCTCAGCAGGTTTGCAGATGACACCAAACTGGGAGGAGTGGGTGACACTCCCGAGGGCTGTGCTGCCATTCAGAGGGACCTGGACAGGATGGAGAGTTGGGCAGAGAGGAACCTCATGAGGTTCAACAAGGACAAGTGCAGGGTCCTGCCCCTGGGCAGGAATAACCCCAGGCACCAGGACAGATTAGGGGCTGACCTGCTGGAAAGCAGCTCCGCGGAGAGGGATTTGGGAGTCCTGGTTGACAACAGGTTAACCCTGAGGCAGCAGTGTGCCCTCGTGGCCAAAGGCCAATGGGCTCCTGGCTGCATGAGGAGGAGCGTTGCCAGCAGGTGGAGGGAGGGGATCCTGCCCCTCTGCTCAGCTCTGGTGAGGCCGCACCTGGAGTACTGGGGGCAGGACAACAGGGATGTGGAGCTTCTAGAGAGGGTCCAGTGGAGAGCCGTGAAGATGATTAAGGGGATGGAGCATCTATTGTATGAGGAAAGACTAAGAGAGCTGGGCCTGTTTAGCCTGGAGAAGATTTGATTTTTTTTTTCTTTTTAAAAAAATCTTTCAGAAAGAAAATCATTCATGTCTAGCCAACTCTTTTTTTTTTCCCCTTATCTAAAAGAAATTTAAATACACATCTTTTCATTTAGGCTTTTCCCAAACTACAGAATTTTCCTAGTATTACTATGATATGCTAGTACTGTTAAATTTGTATCACTTACTATTAGGAGATTTTGGAGTTTCTGAATTTTTGGCTATTTCTGTTTTAAAAAACAGAGTTACATCAATTTGCTACCCTTAATGGTCCCTTTTACAAAATACTGTATTCCTTTTGCAAATCAAGCCTTTTGCAGACAATTAATTCTTAGCAGTAGGTAATATTCACAAGCTTGGCTACAGCACACTTTCATTCACTTCCACCCTGCATATATTTGCATTCTGCTGGAATGTTTTTTTTGAATACAGTTCCATAACTTTTAGGGCCAGCTTATGTCAGAGCAAGGATAATCTGTATGTATGTTTCTCTTTCTCTGTCAGCTGTGGTGTTGGGAATGCCTTAACTGTTTGGCCACTTCTTGGAAGGAGTAGGTCTGTTTTTCAGTCCTTCAATGACAGTTAAATACGATAAGAAATCTGTCATATCTATGTAGCATTACTATTTTAATTCTGTCTAGGAGAGAAGCTATTAAAGGTATTGGCATTTAAAGCTCAGTTTAGAAAAAGGACAGCAATAAGGAATAGGTGTTCTATAAAGTGCTAAAAAGGCATTAAGTATTTTTTTCTGCTAAGTATTGTGAATATGACTATAGCATGTGTTTACTAACCAAATAGTAGAGGCTGTGGTCATTTCCATTACCCAAATGTCCCAGTCCTCTGCCCTGCCTTTGTCCCTGCGCTTCCCACTTCCCAGGTCACCTCTCTGACTGTAGATGCTGTCTATGTGCAGGTATCATTAAATAAAATAGTTACCATGGTGTAGAAAGGCCATGCAATTGACTGTAAGTCTCTCAGATGCAAGTTAGTGTCTCTTACGTGCTGTGAGGGGAAAAAAAAAAAAACCAAACTAAAAAAACATGTTCTTCTGTCTATAGACAGATATACTTTCTGCATGTGAGGAGAAAGATAATTTTAGGTGTTTAAAAATTACATTTAAAGCTTCTCTCTGCTGTTCCTTTTAGAATAAAGTTGTCTTAGCTGTTTATAGATGGAAGTTTCTGTCACTTGCCATATGCTCCCTGATTAATTCTGCAAGGCCTGTCAGATTCAGATAATTTAATTTTCTATGCTTTGAAATGACATTCATTATCAGGACATGAAAAATTCAAATGATTAGTTGTAAATTATAACTAATAAAGTGTCTATTTTTGTTTATTTCCAGAGAAAAGCAGAAAGCTGAAGTCAAGGACAGGAGGGTATTAGAAATTTTGCAAGTCAAAGACAGCCAAATAGAAAGCTTGGAACAGGTTTGTATTATCTTTAAATTGAGCAGCTAAGGAAACTTATCAAAGGCATGAATTTATTTCTTAGGGATGAAAACTGTTTTGTCCTATGGGGAAAGTCTCAGGTCACTCAGGGAAACTTTCTAATAAAGTATTAGTAAACTTAGCAGAGTTGTTCAAAAAGTTGACCTTTCATTAAAAAAGTTTATGTGCGTTTAGATTAAACTTTTTGAAAAGTTTTGACTCACACATTGCTTGCCTGATTTATGGACTGATCCAAGTTTGATGAGCTGACAGTGCCCAGTGTTCAAAGCATGCTCTCTTTCTTTCTGCTTTCCCATTTCTCCTTTCAGTGTAGATTGTAATTTAGGAAAATCCTGATTAAGTTTATGCTTGTAATATTCCTGTATTGTGGACAGATCTGAAATTCTGGTAAATGTAGTAAACCAAGATAAAACATTTGCAAAATAGGTGAGGGCTAGACATATAGTAACCTAAAAGAAGCTTACCTGTGTATTTTTAGTGTTACTAATGTATATTATATAAGTTAATTATTAGCATAAACTATAAAACAATACTGATAAATCTGAAATATCTTATATTCAATAAAAAACGTGGGTGAACTATGACTTTTAACTGTTTACCCAAAAATGAGTAATTGCATCAGTAAAAAATGAAGTATAAAATCACATATTGTCACGCATTTGTGACATTGATGGAACGTAAGTTAAAGTTCTGAAAATCAAAATAATTCTTTAAAATGTAGTCAAAGCATTGGAATACTTCATAGGACTTGAAATGCCATGCTAATGAAATTAAACACTAATGGGTTCTAAATAACTGGGAGAGAGCAATAACCATTTCACCCTTACTTTCTTCATAAACCTTAAACAACTGCCTTCTTCAGATTATGGCATGAGCAGAATGTCCTTTTCATTATTAAGGATGTTAATATGCAGTTATAGCCAGATGAACTATGAGAGATAGAGAGTGATAACGATGGTAGCAAAAACAGTGACGTCCAGTGTGCTTTCCAGTGTCCTGCACGTCGTGGGGTCAAAAGGCAGACTGCGAAGTAGAGCTTTTTTACTTACATTTGCATATGCCTCAGGTAAACTGGATTTTCTGGATTTATTCTGATTTATTTTACTTCTGGTTTATTCAGAGTAAACTCACAGGCTCGATACCTGACAGCACTGAAATGATATTAGTCATTTTATTTTGTATTAAATCAGTGGCTGGAATTTTTGTTCTGTCTCCTCAGGACTGGAAATATGATTCATATTGCATCTGCTCCTTATATGTACATAATATTTATTAAAGTTATGCGTGGTTATTCCTGCATTTCTAAGCTATTTTCTGTTCTTAGGTGAAAGAGAGCATGCGTGTTCAGAAGCTCTTAAGACTTTGTGTTCTGTAATGTGCACAACAAGAGCTACTTGCTGTGTCAGCGCTTGGACCTCTTCATTCCTCTCCCTGAGTGTGCTGTATTTTGTTTGTGATTGGTTGTAGAAACTAAAATTGAAATGGATTAGAAATTAGAAACTGAAGGATAAGGAGGCAGTTGCCATCTGGAAGGAGAGAAAGGTTGAAAATGTGACAAACTAAATAAAAGAGGTAACTGGGGAGGAGAGAGTTTGGCCAAGAGTTAACTGACAAGGGGGCAGAAGCCACACTTTCAGTGATAGTGACCACTTAAATGCTAGAGTAATGCACTCTTTCATACAGATTTCTTAAGAGTAGATTTTTGACTCTTGAGGGGTCGGCAAAGGTGCACAGTGTAGAGCACAAACTCAGTGCTCTACAGGAAGGCAATAGGTGCTGTCATTCTGCCATTCTTAACTCATCCATTTTCCAGGATGCCAGAGAATTGAAACTATGGCTCATCAGTTGAATTCCTGGAGTATTTTTAATGGTTTAGACTCAGCAAATAATCCAAGATCAAATATAAACTGGTTAGAAAATCTCCATTTCGGACTTTTAGTACAAGGCAAAAAAAACTTACGTAGCAATCTGTGTTGAAACTCAAGCTTAAAGAAATTTCCTAATGAAAACTGATGACAATATTAAAATGTGTATTCATTAAAGTATTTGTAAATTGATATTTTTTTTTTTAATAAGTGTATTTGTAGTTGGCTGGCTTGTAACTTTTGGTCTTGACTGTACTTCATTTGGCATATATGTGTTTATTCCTAGGGTTGTGAGGTAAAAGGCCAGGTCTTTTGAGTGGCTAAACTGCTATACAGGATCTTACTGCTCATATTTCATCTAATGTTAGCATTAAATTATTGGTCTAGAACTCTTCTTTCAATAGAGATATATCATTGCTGTAAATACCTTCTGTCTTTTTCAAGGAAAAGGATATGTAGGTATTGCCTTTGAGTGGACTTACCTCCATCTTTTCCATTTCTTATAATTTTAACTGTTTTTTTTCTGAAGAATCACTACTGACCACTTTCTGTTTGTCTTCAAAAACATTTGCTACCTGACATATTGAATTGGTATGTGTTTCAAACAGGTCATTGGACTTGTTTTCCACGCTGTCTTTTTTTTTTAATAAATTCAGTTTTTGGAAGAATGTGTTAAACTTTGGGACACAATGGACTATTTTGACTGACTGCTATTTTCAGAGCACAGTAGGAGAATAATTGGTCTTCTGCATTGCATGCAAGAGATAAATCATATTCATCTGCTTCCTTTAGAAGGTAGAAAAACTAAATATGATTAAATGTAATATTCAATATTTTCTTTCTTTTATAACATTTTAATTAATTACCGTTTAATTTTGATCTGGAAGAACTAAAGCTAATCTTTTTGTCCTAGACCTTGTAATGTTTGAAAACCTTATCAACTGGTTATACTCCCGAGGGGTTAAAATAGTACTAGCTTGCCTCATTATCTGCACTTGAAAATCTTCAGCTTACTATGTAAATCTATATTAAAGCTCCTTTAATGGGTCAAATTGAAAGAAGCATAATTCTACCTTCAAGCATTAAATAGCATTAATAAAGCTTTTCTTAAATTTTGTACTTTTTTCTGACTGAATTTTTCTTTGTAATAAAATGTTATTAAACTAAGACAAATGTATACACATATTATTACCATCTTAACATTTTATTTCTAATAGCATATAACCTTGATTATTCTACTGTAATGAGGGACTTGAGAATAATTTTGGTAATAGGAAGTTGGGATGAATGTTTAGTAATGATGAGGTTATGTAGAGTTTATAAACTCTTTATGAAAAAGTTTCTCCAGTGAATGAGATTTATAAAAGTTTCAGGTTAACAGTATCTAAAGGTACTAATACATTTTTTTTCATCAGGAGAATCTTTACTGAAGGTGAATTTCAAAAAAGCGATATAGCCTTCTGTATTGAACAGCCCTTTACATTGCTGTTTGTCTTTGTGCCTTGTTGCCTGCTTTCTCCTTGGACTAACGCAGAAAAGTCTCCTTTAGGATAAGGATTGAGTGAGGAAGACAGAAGGGAAAAATATTTATAATTCTAGTGGCTGAATGCTGTGGATTCTGATTTATTGATACAAGGCTACCTGAGTTAGGTATTATGATGGCTACGTCTAATACCTATGGGCTTGTTTGTCTAAAGAAATTAATAAGCAGTAAATTAGGGTGCATCTTTATAGCTCATTAGTACGTTTGTGCGAACTCCCCTTAGGGATGCTTTGTCTGCAAACTGAAAATGCCTTTCTGTGATATAGCTTACTCCATTTTGAGGAAGTATGCGGTTTACTGCTTCCTTATTATTCCTGCACTTCATGTCAAAAGAGAAGCCACAAGTGGGTGGTCTGTCCTGGTGTCCTATAAATCCATATTTGATCTTTACATAATCCCTGTGTAGCCAAGCCTTGAAATTGTTTAAAGCTTCTGGGTCTTTATTACTTGGTGTTTCTGCCTTGAGAAATATTTCAACAAAGATACCCAGAAATTGACTTGGATTTGGCAGGAAAAAAATGTGATGTAGTTCATACTCCGCCAGCCCTTCTGGTGGGAAATGCTTGGTTCTTATTGGCCCTAACAGAGCTAAATATTCAAGCCTGGAAAGGAGACAATTTTATTTTATTGGCCTCATCTTTCTGATCATTTGCCTTCTAAGGAGTTGAACTGGATTTTTGACAAGCTATTGTCCATTTCAGGTAAGAATAACTATCAGATAGCTATTATACTTAACAATAGGGTGGTCATTTTTTCTTTAAATAAAGATAGTTTCTTATTATAGGAGAGTGATTCTTTAAATGTGTTGATCACTTTATCTGGTTGTTTTAGTGACAAATGTGTTACTGAATACATCATATATGCCTATATGCATATATATGGTCAGCATAGCTGTGAGAGGGTGAAGCTGGATTTCCTACCCCCATGAAAGGACATCAAGATGGTATCTTTCAATCTTCTCCAGTTAGATGAGCTCATTTCATCAGGTTGTTGTTTTTGATTTGGAGTTGGGTTGGGGGTGGAAGAGGAGATATTCCAGATTTTCTACTGCTTGACACAACAACCCCCTGAAAAAGGGGTAAGTATATATTCCTCAGCTGCAGATTGAAGTCACCTGCTTATACTTCTGATCTGCTGCTCTCTGGAAACATTTTGCTTGGTCCTGGCATTGAGGAAAACCAAACAAAAACCTTAGAGAATCTTTAATTTCTTTTTGTCCTGCTCAAAAAAAAAAAAAAAAAAAAGAGTCATCCCTCTTCCCCAAGAAAGAAGCCTGCCTTTTCTCTACTATATGTAAATCGCAGGTAAAAACACATTTGAACTGAAAATTTTAAGAGGTTTTTTTTTTTTCTTGTGTACATCTTATTGATAGAAATAGACATTCAAACAATCAAACAATGACATTCATGTGGAGATGGGACCTGTTCTTGCCTAGTTATAGCTTCGTTCTTTTTAATAGGACTATTCTTTAAGTTATCTCAAGGAGTCCTGGAAAGCATGACGTGAGAGAAGAAGGATCAACTTTGGTGGCATAAAAATCTAGTGAACTCGCCAACTTTAATTCTTGTTTCATCCTTTTTTTCCCCTTCCTTTAGGTTGTTGCATATTTATGCATCTTTTCACTGTGTAAGGAAAATAACAATGAAAGTATTTGCTGGCAATCCTCTTACATAAGACACATGACACATGAGTTTTTGTGCTTTTTTTTTTCTGGTTTTGTTTTAATAGCATTTATTTTTTGGAGGAGGGTTCTGAGTGCAGTTTGTGAATTTTTGGAAGGATTCTGGAGAGTCAAAAACCTCCTAGGCTGATGGCTTTTTACTTTTGGAGAAATATGGATTTTAAAATGATTATGTTTTAGATTGTAACTGGCTAGTGTCGTTTAGGCTATGAAGGGACAACATACGGGTTGCAAGTGCGGCAGATGACTTCTATAACATATGGTTACATTTTCATGAATTATTTACATAGAACTTCTGTTCATCCTACATCTGAAAATAATTAAAGAATCTAATGAATAGTCATGAGATGAAAGAGAGCAGTTTTCTTTTGTTTGCCTGTGATTTATTTTTTTCTTTTGTATTTTTCTTTCTATGATAGGAGTGTGTTTGAATGTGACTTAGAAATATTATGTTAGACATATGTGAATGTTCAAGTTTAGAACTATGAAGATTAAGAAAAAAATAGAGTGAAAATTGAAGAAGCTGAAGGAAAAAATTGTGAAATATTACTGGATCTTTTTTAATGGCACTTACTTATTGTTCAGCAGCTCCTGGGATAAGGGAAGGTTGGAGGGAAAAGAAGGAAATAATATATAAATGTTGAACTAGAAATTTTGAGAAGAGAGTATTTGAAAAAAGAGTAATCTCACAACAATGATTTGTCCCTCCTATTATTGTTTTCTGTCCCTTTTTCATGCAATATGTAAATGCGTAGTAAAAGTTTCTCATGAGGGATGAAAATCATAAAAGTAACTGATGATTATTTGATTCTCAGGTAATCACTTCAGTAGCGATGACTGAATAAATGTCCCTCTCTTGCGGTCATAGATGGAGATGGTTCTAACAGTAAGGTGTAGATACTTGTGTTTCTCATTAAATACTTCAGCAGCCAATGACAAATCAGGTGCGTTATTGTGTTTCTTCATCCTAAGTTGTAACAAAGACGTGCGTGTCAGCTCGACATTTCTGAATTATTCTTAGGGATATTTGATATCCCTATTAGTAGAAGTCTGAGTTAACATCTTACAATGTAACGAAAGAACTCTTATCTGTCGTTTATGAATCTGTATGGAGACAGCCCGATTCTCATGCACTGAATTAACCTTTAAAGCGATAGTGTGTATAGCTGTTTTTTTCAAAGTCTCTTAATGCTTTTTATTTATGGAATGAAACTCTTGATGTCTGTCATCAAGCAGTACATCACTCCTGATAGTTAACATGCTAACTTTTTTGTTTTTAAAAACAGACTCCTAGCACAAATGAAGAGTTTCCACTGCCACTTTCAATATCTTACATAAGGTAGTATCCTATATTAAATTCAAATTGGATAACAAGTTTAATTTAAATGTATATATTTTTTGTATATATGTTATTTTTAAGTACTGACCAAGAAACAACTGCAGATATTGACAAATTATTTGATACGACGATACTTTGATACTATTAAGGAAAAAATAATACTGTATTTTAGCTAAAGTAGTGCAGTGGGAAAGGATAAAAATGAGTCCTAAAACAACGGTTGTCCAAAAGACCTGCTTCACTAGATAGAATCTTTTTTCTGTCTATGTATTGTTGCCTGGAGTATTCTGGACTGCTATGGTATACAAGGAATACTCTTTGATCCTTCCCTGCTAAACTAAAGGGTAACAACAGATTGCTTTAATTTTTTGTTAGAGCAAATTCACTTCTAGAATACAGTTTTCTCTATTTCCAGGTTTGTCTATGGCGTAAACTTCAGAAGTGTACTCTGGCTGTATCAATCATACATATTTCTTACAGTTCTTGAGTGTCAGTCTGTCAAAAGCACGTAAAACACGTTTTGTTGTGTTGTATTTGAACCAATATGATTGCTGTCAGTGCAGAATTTCTTCTGTAGCAAAACCCTATCTTGTGATATTTAGACAAAAAAGAGTAGATACAGTAGGAATATATGAATTCTGGATAAGTGTCCTTGCGTAATGAAGTCTGTCAAAAAAAAAAAAAAAAAAAAAACTTGTGTGTTTGTTCAGGATTTATTTATTTATTTATTTATTTTCGGTTTCACTTGCGTACCACAATAGGGTTCCCTCCAAGAAGTTAGCCTTTATTTTTTAATTCTTATATAAGGTAATTCATAGGTTGAGGAAGCAAAGTGCAAAAACAGGTTCACAGTCAAAGACAGATAATAATTTACTTAATTGTCTGTATCTAAGAAATTTTTTGTTACTGTAATTTCTATCCAGCCATAGCTCCTGAATAATATTCCCCTTCTCCATAAGCATTGAAATGAGCAGGTAGGAGAGGAAAAGTTCAATTCAAAAAAAAAAAAAGGTTTAAAACATAGCAGAAGTATTTCCATGCAACCATAGCTTATCCAAGTTATATTTTGCCACTGCTGCAATGTCTACTTTATAAACTGGTGAGTTTGTTATTAAAAAAAAAAAAAAAAAAACTAAAAATCTTAGCAATCGGTATAGACATAGTAGCCTTTTTGATTGTTTTAAAGCCTTAAGTTGGTCAGCTTTTAGCATAAGTAATTAGTATGCAAGTCTGACTCAGGATGATCTGTCCCATTATCTTGCAGTATATATGTAGCTTATGTGACTTTAAAATTTTTGTTGGTATATTTTAGGTTTCCATTAGCCTTCCAAACTCTTGCAAAACTATTCCATTCCAAGTAAGATCCTAAGATCACTATGACTTTACTTTTGGTGTATATATATATATGTCTACATCACAACTTCAATACACTGGATAACAAAACAAAGTAGTAACTCTATGTAGTTTGTGTACCCAAACATTAGATGCCTTGAAGAGCTGCAGCTGAACCTTGAGTTTGCATGAGGACTTATTTTTAACTCTGTAAGTCAGCTTATAACCAGTAGAATCTTTCAAAAAGTTATACTTTTTAAGAGTGATCTACAAAGGTAGATTTTAAGTGTTTAAGAAAAAAAGCAGTATTGAGCTAGAAAGAAGAATCACAAAAGCTCCTTACTAAAGTTCTGTAATGACCTGTTAGTTAGGGAGAGGCAAGCAAACTGATGCTTGCCATGATGATGTGATTCATTCGCTTTTTTTTAAGATGTGACAAAATCATCTCAGCAACAGTTTACTTTTGTATTTCTGAAAAGCAAATACTTTCATTTTGGATGAGTTAAGACTAAGCCTGGTGTTTAGGAGCCTCAAAACAGAGAGTCGTTAACATCATCTTTAGCTGAGTCTTTTCATATTCCTATTCCTTTTTTAATATCTACTGAACACTTGCTGGTGTACTCGCAATATATCTACCTTTTGAAGACTGAAATACAGACGTTCTTACTGAAAAAGACACAATAAAAAAAAAAACTGCTGTGATTGCTTTTACCCTTTGTAATTATAAGAAAGAACACTGGTATGTAAAGGATAAAAATGCACAAATAGATATTTAGGCCATTACTTTTCCTGTGTGTTAAGGTGGTTCAGGTGATGCGTGCACGCTATTTACAAGTACATGTATGCACACGTCAAAAATTGTATGTGTTGGTCTATAATCAAAACTTAATTGTTTGTGCTATTCTGAATTCATTAATAGTACTTTTAAAATTTCAATACCTTACAAAAACTTTGACTAAAGTCTGTTAGAATGAGAATGTAGAATGAAATCTCTACAGGAGAATTAGTTGTATTATAAAAGTAGGCAGCTTTGCTGTAGATTTCAGCTTAAATTAGCAATGGAACACTGTCTTAGATACAAGCAAGCTCTATATTTTCACAATTCTGTGTCTGTATGTGACAGAACTGTTGGTAAAAAGGTGTATTAATGGAATCCTTTGGGGCGTTTTTTTGTCTGATTGATTGGTTGCTTTGAATTAATGACATTGGATTTAAGAAAAAAAAAGAGGATACGGGAAAACAGGTTTTCTATATTTTCTTTTGTTTTTCTCTGATTATCCCACTCACCCATTTTTCATTCTCTTTAGCTCCCATGTGCATTTGTTCCTGTGTTTTTAAAGAATGCTATTAAAAATTACATCACTTGCTATATTCTTTAAATTTGCCAGTGCTTGCTAACAATTTTTGAAATAGAAGAAAAATAAATTTTTCTTGTTGTTTGATAGAACAAAATTTTTTATGTAGGAAGGAAAATACCACACTATCTACTGAATATTATATTTTAACATTTGTTTAATATTTTCAATATTTGCTGCAGAATTGAGCTGTATTCTCTTCAATTTTTCACTGTGTCCAAGCTTTTGCTTGGACATTTTGCTTTCTTCTGTTGTATGTTTCATTTTTCAAAATTGTAACACAATTTTATTGTTTTTCTTGTAGTGTGTGGATAACTGTTGGTCAGAAACAAATGGAAATAATAAAAATAGAGGAGTAATATAAAAAGAAGGTGTTTGTGAGATGGTAGAAGAGAGCATATACAGGATAAATATACAGGAAAAAAAAGAATATAATGTGTAGGAAAAGGACTACAGAAGAAAAAGATTCAAAGTGGCATACCAATAGAACAAAGGTCTCAGTAAAACAAAAATAAGAATGAAGAGAGATTCAGTGCAAGAAAACATAAAGTAATAGATAGATACGTTTACAGATGGAGATATTTGCCAAACAAATAGGTTAATGTCACTGAACATCCTCAAATATATTTTTCTAGTGCCAGAGTACCACAGAAGCTCATCAGTTGCTTAAAAATGTTTGGTTGAAGAAATTATTTATACCAGCTTTAATTTCACAATCAAATATGTGAAATCACCACTTTTGATACAGTTCATCTCTGTAATATTGAAAAAGATTTGGTATTAAACTAGTTGACAAATGTTACAACATAACTCTCTAAAGATTTTGTGCTTAGTAACATTATTTTTATTATTTTTATTTAGTGTTATTTTTTTTAGAGTAAGAGGGAAGAACATTCATTTCTTCAGGAAAAGATGATGTGCACACTGTTATTCAGGCTTTCAGAACAGATCGCTCTGTGCTTATTCCACAGTGGATAATTTCTGTGTGGAATATGGGTGCTTAGGATACCAACATACTGACATGAGTGAACGTTCTGAGCAAACTCTGTTGATGTCTCCAGAGCTTGCTTTGCAATATCACCTACTGCCTGTGCACAGACTACATTAGTGCACAGACATTTCTACTTGTAGCTGTGTTACTTTGAGTTCAGTGGTGACAGTTACTGGTTTTGCCCAGATCATTAGATGTAGGTTCAAAATTAATAGTTGTTGTATGTAATTTCCGATCTGATTCCTTTATTGTTTTATATGATTATTTATTCTCAAGACTTTAATTCATTTTGTTCTCAAGATTTTCATTCTTTATTCATGCTTGTCATATGTATGAATTGGAATTAACCATTTTCAGGTTAGAGATGTTATTTCAAGAAACCTTTATATAAGTTACCACTAGTATTGTAGACTAATCAAAAGACATACTTTTTTTTATAAAAACACCTCATTGATCACATTTCATTAGATCTGAATATTAAAGGCAGATGCATTTTTGCCTTAGGCACAGATTTCCTCTGCTTCTTACTATAATTTTAGTGTCACTACTAGCAAAATATTTTAAATCAAATACTATTTTGATTTAAGAAACTGAGGAAGTGATACATGAAACTGCATCAAGCCGCTGCATATGAATGCAAAGTTCCAAGTTCCTTAAAAGTATTAGAATATGGATGCCTTTACAAGAACAGAGTACAGTGGTAGCACAGAAAGTTGGATTTGTTTTACTAATGGCCATTAGATTTCAGTAGGTACATGTCAGTGAACTGTTGTCTGTGTTCCTACTGTGTTGATTTACTTGCCTTAAGCAGCAAATTCATTTAGAATTAATTCCTTGCATACAACTGTTTTGTATCATAATCTTCCTTGTTGTTTCACTTAATACTTGTTTCTCATTACTTTCACAAATTTTGGAGAATGTTCAAATCTTATTTTTGGCTAGATTTCTGAAATAGTAAAAGTGGGAGAAAAAAAAATAAAAAGCATTCTTAATCCTCACAACAAATACAATTTCTACAGATGACTTTGACCTTCTTTAAGCTTGACTAAATTTGTAGTTAAGGGCTTCTTTGGTGATAGTAAGATTCTCTCTTTCCTGTTTTCGTCACTGTGTTTATATAATGCATTTTCAAGTAAGTTTCATGCAATAGTGAATTTAATAAAATACTATAAAATAGCATTTGATAGATTGTTATATGACGCAGGATTTGTGTCTAAAATGATAGTAGTACATGCATATTCTTTTACAATTCTTTTTGTCTATTAAATTTTTTTTTTTAATAGAGACTCTTGGGACACCAGCAGGAGATAAACAACTTAAAAGAGAGAAATATTGTTTTAGATGAGGAAAATGTCCATTTGAAGAATGAATGCAGTAACTTGAACCAGAAATTTAAAGATAAAAGCCAAGAACTTAAGGTATATTGACTTGTACATAGTTTTATAAGACTATAGCTTTGAAGTAGTTCTTTAAGCAATGTCAGCCTTTGTGGCACAGAAAGTGACAAGCTTGGAGAAAAAATTGCCTTAGGCCTTGCTATACCTCACAGTTTTTTCACACTCCAACTCTGAGGAAGATGCTTTAAAGCCAAGAATCCAAGCTTTATAACTTTCAGATAAATAGTTAATGATGGAAATGGAGCAAAGAAAGTAGGAGTGTGAAGATGTGGCTTCTTGTAATTAGATTCTGATGGGACTGGCATTATTAATTGATAAAGCCGAGGTCTGGGAGGATATGTCTGTGTGGGTCTCAAAAATAGCTGGGGACAGCATCAAAGGCAGCTTGATCAATTAATGGGCTCTTTGCAAATGTGTACTCATCAAAGCTGTCATCCAGCTAAAAAATATGACCCTTCCACCTGCATGAAAGAGGCCAATAAAAGTACACAGGTGACCTTGGCCATCAAATATAGAAGAAGCTGCTGTGAGGGTAAAACTACACAGTTTATATTTGCTGATTAGTTCTCACTTTTTTTTTGTTTATCGGCCCTTGTGGTACTGTTCTACAGGACACCGAGGAGTGTGCACAGAAGAAGGAAGAGCAAAACAGACTGGTTATAAAAAAACTGGAGGAGGAAAATAAGGGATTAAATACACGCTGTGCTGACCTGCTAAATGACCTGGAGAAACTGAGGAAGCAGGAGGCACAGTGGAAAATAGAAATATCTGGCACTGATACCAAAATAAAGGTACGAAATGGAATGGACTCCTGGATGTTATTTAAGAACCAGCTTCTCTGGACATTTACACTGAGAGTTATTTTCTTTAAACAACAAGTTATATATTCAAATCTACCAGTGGGAACCGACATTCATTTACATTCCTTCACTTAAGACCCACAGCTTTTTAAAAATTGATGTTGCAAAGCAGGAATCTGACTTCAAATAGTCATCTTAAAATGTAATCATTAAAAAATAAAAGATACTGCATTTTAAGATAAAATACATATATATTAAATAATAAAAACATAAAAGTATTATCATTCAAGATTTTTCTTCTCAATGTATAATTTACTTAACTGTAATTTGATTGCGATAGACTTGGTATTTGTTGTTTTGGAAGAAAGTTTAAAACTTTACAATTTATTCAAGACTACAGTTATCTTAGCCTCCAGAGGGCTCCACTCTGAAAGACCTTATTAGTGAATATAATATATTAAAACATTCTCACACTTTATGATAAAATTAAAAAGAAAATTATATTTCCTTCAGAAATTTTGAAGAATATTACATTTTTTATTTAAACAGGTTACTTTGTCAAATTTGATGGTGAAAATTGGAATATTCTTTTTAAATATCCACAAGAGAAATAAGCCATAGACATGGTAGCAGTGTTTAATGGCTGCTTATGTGTTTATATAGTGTTCCTCCCCACCAACTTGGCTAATGAACGCTTACTCACTAAGCTATTTTCCTTGCAATATCAAATTACATGACCTTCTCGTGTATTCAGCATAATAACTCTCTATTCAGCGTCTTGCACAGAGACATCTTTGGCTCCCATTTTCAAATTACTGGTTTTGGTGACACTTTGATTGTTATATTGATGAGAAGCCTCTGTGAAGAGTTTGAATCAAGTCTTTTAACAAGGGAAGTGATGTTATGGCAAATCAAGGTTCTTAGGGTGGTTATGATGAAAAGATTGTAGCATTTCCAGGACACTGTGTGCTTTTTTTTGATCCTTGACAGGGTTGAGAAAGGAGCGAGGGAAATCCACTGGTGTATACTAGGCTGATTTAATTTTCAAGTTGTCAAATGCATTGTTTGTAATATATGATAAATTATTGAAGATTACTGTTATCCACACCGTCAGTGAAAATGGTCAGAATAGTTTTTAATGCATCACTTCTCATGCCTGATAAAGTTTGCTCATTGAAGACACATGTGCCACAGCCATACAATTATAGATGTGACAAGAGCAGTGTCGATGCTTCAGAGTGGGAACAGGAGATATCTGGCTTATGTCAGGGTAACTTCTTGAGGTATATATTGTCAGAGCCAACTAGGAGTAACATACAGCAGGATCTACTGTTCACAAGCAAGAATGAACAGGTTGGGGATCTGATAATCAATGGCAGCTTTGGCTGTACTGACCTTGAAATTGTGAAGCCCAAGATCCTGAGATGTACTGAGGAAAGAGACTAGGGTAGGACAGGTTTTAAGACAGGAGACCTGACTTTACTCCGGCAACTGGTAAGTAAAAGTCCTTGTGATGTAACTCTGAATGGTAAAAGAGCTCAGATCACCTGGCAGATCTTTGAGGGCATCTCCAGCCAAACTATAGTCTCAAGAGAACAGTGATAAAAGAGCATAGATAAGGCTGAGGTAGTTTGTGTCTTTGCCTCAATCTTCCCCAAGAAGGCCCTCCAAGCCTTTGTCCCTAGAGGCAGGATTGATGGAGGAGACATATCACTGGTATATGAGTGCGGGCTTACCTGAGAGAGCTTGTTCAGGCCAGTTGGACCAAATAAGGATCTAATGGTGCTCAGAGCTGGTTGTGCTGCTTTGGGGTTGCTGTCTGTCATCTATGAAATGTTATGGTGACTGGGGGAGCTTTCTGGTGACTAGATAAAGGCAAATATTGAACCCATCTCCAAGGAAGGCCAAAGGGCTTACCCAGGAATCAAATACTGCTCAGCCTCACTCCAGATCTTGGGAAAACCACAGAGAAAGTATTTAAAAAAACCTTTTTCTAGGCACATGAAGGAAAGGCAACTGAGGACATTCAGTCAGGGTCAGTTAAGACAGATGAACCTGATGACCTTTGGTGCTAAAATGTTTTATGGGCAAGGTGTGGGTGGGGTAGTGCATCTCATGCATCTCAACTCCTTGCATGGTGCTTGACACTCTCAAAAGATATTCCTGTACCCAAGTCAGAATGTCACATCTGCATGGATGAATGGGCATATTTAAATACTAAATATATTCAGGTGTGGATATGTTTGCTAACTGCCAAAACAGTTGGTTTCAGAGCATTGCCTTTATCAGATCGAACTTCACCTGCGGGCTGGAGAGGCTGTGGGTCTGGAGTGGCTCGCTGGCGTCTAGGGCAGGTCAGTGCGGAGAGGTGCTCCTGGCTCTGGCCTCGGACGTGCCTGGCCCGACAAGGCAGGGAGACTAATGGGTGCCCTTGCGTGGCTCTTGCAGGGTGTTGGGCAGGGACCTCCTGAGACCCTGCTGGCCAGTCTGCAGGGATATGAGCCAGAGCTGGAGCTGGTACTTGCTTCTGGGGAGGGGGGCTGTGCCTGGATGCGTTTTCATCCCTGCCCATTAGACAAAAGGCTTCACACCTTTGCTGTGATAGAATTAGCCAAACCTTGTTCTCTCCCGAGACTGCTTTAAGGTTTCAAAAACATATGACTAAATAATATCTGTATGATATAACTGTTGTATTTGATCTCTAGAGAGCAGGAGTGTATATTTTTTTCTCATTATTTTTGATCAATATTTGATAAGTAAGCATTCATAAAAATAACACAGAAATATGTTAGTTCTGCAACTTAATACAATTTTTATGTGTACATCACTGGCTAACATTTGCTTAAACTTTATCTCTCTGTTTCTGGCTTCCCCACTTCAGTTACTAGAGGTGCTCCAGAATCAATATAGAATGCCAGATGACTTTTAAAAGGATACTTACAAGCAACATAGACAGTAGAAGCCCTATCCTCAGAGACTGAATACAAAGATATTACACTACAGTATATTGTGCTGAAGATTATCTGTTATGGACCAGTATAATATGTCATTTAAATGCTATTTTAAAAAATAACAATTCATGAGTAAATTTAATGGTGGAATCATTGCTTCGTGGTAGTGTTCTTAAGTGTTCTTAAGTGATTGTTAAAATGGTGATAGCATTTTATAAAAGTGTTCTGTAAAGGTTTAGAAATTCCATCCTCTTCTGAAAGCCATTTTTTTCTTTCAGCTTCAAGTCATTAGGTTCTTTTTTTTTTTTTTAATACACTGTTTTCAGTAACAAAAGCTATTTAACAGTTTCGTAGGTGATGGATACAGAAACTGTTCAAACCAGTCTTCTATATCCCTAGAGAAATAAAATCAAACATGATCAGTGTAAATTACATTAACATTGTTTTTAAAACATGTTTTAAATGATTAAGGACACCAGGCTGCGTATCATAGCTTCTCCAAGGGTTTCACAGAATCAAAGGATGGAGCACATGGCACAGGGTGGCATCCAGGTGGGTTTGGTCTCCAGAGAAGGAGACTCCACAACCTCTCTGGGCAGCGTGTTCCGGGGCTTTTCTTTCAAAAAGGACACAGGGAGCACACAACACAGGGAATCCAGTTTTTCTGTGAAGATGTAAAAAAACCCAGTTTGCTGCACATTCCCCACTTTCCAAGGACAATGGGTTGTGTCAGTCTTCCTCTTTTACCTTATGCCAGTTAGCAGTATGCATGTGTGTGCATGTGTACCTGTGTGTACTACTTCCTTCAGCCAGACAGGATGAGAGCTGTCTGTTAGCACAATGACGCCTAAGAAGTTCCTCTAGCTCATATAGACTATTTCTGTACTCTAAAGTAGTGCAGACCTGCAGGAGACAACCTGAAGAAGCTGAAATTGAGAACCACATGCTCTTCCTGGAGAAATTGGTTAAAGATAACTTAATTTCACTCTAAAAATGTTTTAATATGCTAAATATTTGAGGCATCTATGCCGAAAGCGAAAAATATCTATTTTGATATTTCTTTATCCTCTGGTCAAACAGAGGACAAATTACTATACCCCAGGCAGTGAATGAGATTCTGTCCTACCAAGATTTAGTCATTTCGGACTGTTGCGCCATCGTGGAATGCTTGCCTCCGATAGAGCAAGAGATTTTGTCTATATGTAAGGATACCAGTGTAGGTCTAAGGATAGGAACTAGCAACTTCTGAAACTCTATAAAGCTTGTACTTGTTCTGTTTCTGTTCTTGCCTTCAAAACCTGCTGTTGCTTATGTGCAAAGCTTCTTAAGGACTGTTACTGCTCTAGTCTGCTGAATCCCCAAAGAACCTTGATAAGGTGGCTATGTAGAAACATCTAAGTCTTGCCTGGGTAAGCTGTCTCGACAGTGTGTTTCCCAGAAATACTTTAACACTTTGCTCACTAACTTTTACGCGAAGGCTTACTATAATAGGTAGACTGTTGCTTGTTTACATTTTTTAAAATGATCATTCACAGAATGTTTTTTCTCACTTGCTATTTTTTTCCTGAATTACAAGTGCAGAAACAGATGCTTTCACTTATACCATTCAACAAGAAGTCTCAAAAATGAGTCCTTAGTCATAATTTTAATTCCATGTATGAAATCTGTGCAATTATAGAATAATTTGAAAACAGCAACAATATAGTTGTTGTTTTTGTTAGGATTAGATTTCTTCTGTTTGAATTCTACAAAGGAAAGATTTAATCAATAGTCATGTAGCTTACTGTTGCTCTGCAAATGTTTGGTTGAGGGTTGTCCTTTGACATGCAACAAATAAAGAACGTTTTTTACAGCAAGGAATAAATGTCTACACAAAATCACACAGCGTTTGTATGAAACTTAGTGTTTGTTTCATACTCCTACAGAAGTGCAGATGTGAATACAAAGATACATGTACATTTACTTAGCAATGAATATAAGGATATGTATGCAAGTACATGTTTACATACATAAATACACACAAGATTTTTAGCCCTTTCTTTTACATTGCCTTCAATATACTTTAAATTTTATTTATTTGCAGAATTTAGAAAATGATTTAACAGAGACAAGAGAACAAATGAAAGAGTTGCACAGTAAATGCAGTAAGTTATCATCTCAGCTAGCTGTGAAGCAGGAAGAACTCTCTCAAAAGGATTACGATATGACGAGAGCAAGGCAAGTATTTCATGCTTTCTTTAGCTGTTATTCCAAATGTTCTCAGGCACTGCACTGAGGAAGTGTTACCTCATGTTAGAGACATTTTCGTGAAACAATGTATTTTCATCTCATTCTGTTTTGTAAAGTGTAAAACTTCTGGATATCTACTGGTGGGTGAGAAATTATGCAGACTCTCTCTGATTTGTTTTGGTTCTTATTAGATTATTATAATTATTTAACATTAAAATTCAAACTTCTATAATCATCTTTGGGTCTGAGAGTCAAAAAGTACCAATAATAACAGAAAAAAAAAATGGAGAAGCTAAGTGTCCTAGATTTAGCAAGTTTCAAGCCTAACTTTAATACTTTAATTAGTCAAGCCTTACAAGCCAGAAGGAATGTATTTAGGTCTGTGCTAAAAATTTGAAATATCTTTGAAGCATTTTAAGCTTTACATAAGGTTTCATAGATGTTTTTCTTATGCTCAGTCTAGAAGAGTAGTGCTGCAGATTTAGGACTGTCATCCCATGGTTGCCACAGCCTGAGGCATTCCCCAGCCACCTTTACATCCCTGACCAGTGCTTCCTCCAGCAGAATAGCTCTCCTTTTCAGTTCCTTGATTACCTATGTTAGGAAGTTATCATAAATGCGTACTCCAGAAGGCTCTTGGATTGTTTGTGCCCTACTGCTTCCAGCAATAAATAGGCACTCAAGTTGGCCCTGAGGACAAGGGCCTGCAAACATCAGGCTGCTTCTGGATGTCTGAAGAAGACTTCAATGCTTGGTCTTCTTGATCAGGTGGTACTTAAAAGACACACACCACACTATTTGGCTTCCTGACCCACAAGCATTCAGCATGCTGAAGAGAGTGATTGCTCGTGGTAATGCCCTGTTGCAGGAGTAGGAGGCATCTAGCTGACATCTTTTCTAGCAAGGTTTGTTGACTGCTAGGAGCTCAAATATATGATGTCAATACAAAGGCTGCCAAGAATTGGGCACGCATCTGACTATTACCCTCTGCTGCTCTTCCATGAGGGCGACAATGGAAAACTAGAGGCCATCAGAAATGGATTTCTGATGTGAGGAGAAGTAGATGGATTTTATAGATTAACAACTGGCTGAGCTGCTGGTGTTGCCAACAGGGTTTTGGTTTCTATGACCATAGGACCCTGCTGGAAGATCCTGTTCAGCCTTACCTCCATCCCTGGAAAGTGGATGTGACAACTCATCCTGGATTACATCCCTAATCATGGATGACCAGAGGTGATAAGTAGTAGTCAGAATAGATTCACCAAATGGCTGTGCTGCTGTTCTTAGAGCTTTGAATAGGTTGGAGAGATGGGCAAGAAGGAACCTTGTGAAGTTCAGCAAAGGCAACTCAGGGAGGAATAACCCCATACACCAGTTCAGACTGGGAGTTGACTTGCTGGTGAACAGCTTTGCAGAGAAGGACCTTGGGAGTCCCAGTGGACAGCAAGCTGTCCCTCAGACAGTAGTGTGCCCTTGGGACCAAGAAGGCCAGTAGTATCCTGAGCTACTTAAGGGAAACATGGAACTACTGGAGAGAGTCCAGCATAAAGCTACAAAGATGAGTGGAGGATTTGGCCATCTTCATCATGAGAAGTGGCTGAAAGAATACTTAGCCTAGAGAAGAGAAGTCTGAGACAATATCAGGGTAAACAAATATCTTAAGGGAGGGTATCAAAAAGATGAGGCCAGACTTCAGTGATTGCCAGTGATAGGACATTCTGTTTACAATTCAATTTTACCTGAATTTGAGGAAAAAACTCTTCATTGTGAGGGTGACAGAGCACTGGAGAAGGTTCACAAGAGATATTGTAGGGTCTCCGTCTCTGGAGATACTCAGAACCCACCTGAATGCAATCCCATGCGATGTGCTCTAGGTCAGCCTTCTTGTGCAGAGAGAGGACTTGGACTAGGTAATCTCCACAGGACCCTTCCAACCTCAGTCATTTTGCAGATTCTGTGATTGCAAGTGCTCAACAAGTAAATGACCTGGAGTGACGGATGAAAAGTTCCTTATCTCTTCTTAACATTTATTTGAAATGTTCTTGTGCCTTAAACAGGTAATTAAGTAGAAGATATATAAAAAGACTAATAGAGTCAACTGAAATGCAATACAGAAATATTTGAGCCTTTCAATAATTGTTTATCATGACTAAGAGTTACTGATCTTTAATTTCTGCCTTAGTTTCTAATGTCTATTAGAGTAAGTTTTTCAAGCAGCTTGATTATTATAGATCCATCCTCAGATTTCATTACAGCACAATTCTAAGTTGTAGGGTTTCTAACTCTTATTTTACTATGTCATGTTATGTAATACATTCCAAAGTCTCCTCACGTGCTTTGTAGTTATTGAGGTATGCTGTGCTCTCATACAGAATATCCTTTAATAATTTATCAGAAGCATCCAAATACCAGCTCCATTTTGGAACATAGAATAACATCGCACATATTACGCAATCTAAGTAAAACTTTTATCTTTATTGTGATATTTCAATTAGAAACAAAGATTAAATTTACCTTATAGAACTGTATTGTAAATGTTTTGCATTTTGACATGTAACTGCTAAAGTTAACAGACTGATTAGAAAGTGTCAATCCAGTAATCATAGAATCGTAGAATCATTACGTTTGGAAAAGACCTTCAAGATCATCGAGTCCAACTGTAAACCCTTCGACACCATGACTATTTAAAGCATCAGAGCGTTCAAGCATAAATTTAAAGACTTTTTTTCGAAACATGATTTGTAGACTTCTTTTTCGAAGGGATGCAATAAATGCTATATATGTAAATTTTAGTGGTTATAAGGCAGCTAATAGAAAAATAATTACATATAGGATATTCATTATCTAAAATAAAGTTATCTAAACACAGATTTTTAATGGAGAGCATTGCTGTTCTTTGCTTATTTTCTTTTTATTGCTTGCTTTGCACAGGAAGGAGTTACTGGAGCTGCAGAATCTTTACAGACAAAACATTGAGTATACAGCACAGCAGGCTGAGATGATCCAGCAGCTTCAGACTCTCAATACAGATGCACAAAAAGTACTGAAAGATCAAGAAGACGCCCATACAGCTGAAACAATTTCATATCAGAAAGTATGTCTTTTTAAAGTTAATTTTAATATCTATCTGCTCCATATCAATGGGCAGAATAGTTAAAGCACTATGTGGTGTTCATGCTTCCAGAGATTCTTGTTTTTACCAAAATATGTTTGGTAGAGTATCAGGGTTCTTTTGCCCTAATTATAGCCCAGCATATCACTTGTTAATGTTAAATTAATCAGCCTTTGAAAAGTAAAATTTATTTTCATTTGAATAAAAATAGGAGTGAATTGCCAAGCATAACAACTACTTTGCCTTATTTGTTTTCTGTGTTTTTCCTCTCCAATTCAAATTTGATTAGATTTTTACATTGCTTTCATTCATAAATCACCTCTTTTTGTAAATCTTAAACAGTCTTTCTGGTTTAAAAATTTTTGTTTTGCTTTATTCAATCCAGATGCAAAATCTTCTGTAGCAAAAATAATTGAAAAACTGTTACTGTGTTAGCTTTTTAGATGGATAGCTAGTTCAAAAATTTGTAAGCACATTTCTCTCTCTCTCCTATGTGTGTATATATATATTTATAGAACACATTTTTTTATTTGGTGAATGCTAGGAGTAGTGATAGTCAGAAGAAATATCACGTGTGTACTATATAGAATTTTTCTTTTTGAAGTCTTATAAGAAAGGTAGGGTTTCACTCTGTATTTAAAAATACAGGCAATGTGTTTCTTTCCTTTTTAAGAACAGTAAGGTAGAAGACATAGATATGTACAACATTTACATGTGTTCTAACAATTTTGAAATGTTTTCTCAAACTTTGCACCGAGAGTACCTTTTCAAAAAACAGACATTTAACTTTGTCCCGAATGGTATGGCACCCATATGGTATTGGATTTGACAGCAGGGCTTAACTTCAGTTTGGAAAGAATTTAACTTGCTATATGAAAAATACTTTTTTATATTAGGGAAATATTAGGGAAAAATGGATGATTATGTGTGTTTTTATGTAGCTATCGTGACAAGCCTATAAATTAGGTATGGGCCGCATTCAGGACCGCATCAGAACACTAGTTAACATTTCTTAGTCTTTCCTAACAGAAGACAAAACCTGCTCTGGCAGCTTACCTAGTGGCACAACAAGAACAAAGTGAGAGTATAAACACTTTTTTGATGCCTGCCAAATGTCGCAGTTCGCAGATGGCCCCAAAAGGTGCTGAATTCAGTATTTTTCCAACATGGAGGACTAAGGTTTCCATTTTATAGCATCTAAAGACAACCCACTTACTCCAACAAAAATGACTAGTGTGGAACTGGAAACCATCTTTTAGTATTTCTCTTGGTCAAAATATCAGGTGCATCTGGAAACAGTCTGTTCATTCTCTTCTTTGTAAAAATATTCAGAAAAGGAGTTGTGCTTTGTAAGTCAAATGCAATGGATCTTCTTATATGTGTGCCAAACTGAGATGAGAGAACCTTACTTAAGCAGAGGAAAGGGAGGAGTCTTTCCCAGTGTCAGGACCTTCTGTTCTGTGTTTTGATTAATAAACCTCATAGAATGTCCACTCTAACTACTTCAAAGTAGCATCGTTTCCAAATTGAGGTACAGTCCTGCTGAAGTCAGAGTACACCTTTGGAAAACTCAGCAACCATAAAATAATACAAACGCTTGCATTTTCCTTGAAACAGGAAAGAAAACTATTCCAGACACTTGTGCGTTCTCTTTGTCTCCCATGCATTAATAATATGCTGGCTGCAACAGCTAGATAAGGACGTGTCAGCTATTCCATAGACATATTCACAAAGGAATGTTTTCCTATTGCTCCAGATGGCATGGAGCCTATCAGCGTGTACATCCTATGATATATTGTCCCTTACAGGAAGATCAATGACCTCTTTGTTAGTGGTCAGATAGGCAGTGTATGCTGTAGCTCAGGCAATGTGGTTGGCTGACATAGTTCATCTGAACAGTCTACCATTGAGGAAAAACTGCTTTTTGCGCTGATGTTAATGTGTAGTAGGAAACAGTTGGCTGAGTAAAATAAATTGCATTTCTGATAAACCAGATAAAGGTCGTGAACCTTCTCTGGGTTATGTGTAAATCTGTTGAGGACCACAAATCCCAACAAATTCCAAGTCCAACTACAGTGGGTGGGGTACAAATGTGAAGATGTATAATCTGTCTCATCAGGTTGTACTGACTCACTGGCATACACGTGCTTTTTCCTTTTTCTTCTTTGTTCATGCAAATTTTAAGGATACTGTATTCTACAGAACTTTATTTAGGTGAGACCATTTACGGAAACAAATAGATATCTGTTTGATATTGCAGCTGCAAAGATATCCTCAAAGATAGGGAATATTTTTCTAAAATGTATAGTATCTGTTTAAGCGGTCCCAAAAACTCAGGGGACTTTGCTGAATTTAATGAGACTCAATAGACTTGTCCTTACTGGCAATTTCAAGGTGGAAAGCCTTCAATCAATACTAGGGATAATAAGACAAAAACAGATTCTGAACTCCTTAGCCAGCTTACCACAGTTTTGTTAAATTTACAAGTTAGGGCCTTTGTTTTCATAATGCAGTACTTCCCTTTGGTCTGATGCTGCCTTTAGATTCTTTCCTAATCATGTTGATCATATTGATTAGAAATCTATTAATGGAAGGCTGTATTAGTCATACAGAAATATTATTCTTTGACATTAAATAGGAAAGCAGGTTTGTATCCTGGAACTAAATTTGATCCTGAGTCATGGTGTGGTGGATAATGATACAATGGATGTCTGAGATGAAGAGAAGCATAGCTCAATAGCTAGATTTTAGCCTGATTGGAAAGCACGGTTACAGATGTGAATTATGAGACGTTGTAGAAATAGACAAGTATTTAGAAAATAGGTTAACATACTTTTTCATATGTTCTGATTAATTTTGTGGCTGAAGTTGTTTTGCCAGTTCTTCTTATAGTCACTGTATGGAGAGAGAGTACCTTCCTTCAAGTGTGAGAAATCATAAACAAAATAATAAGTTAACCTTTTAAAGTCAAATTTCACGTTTTCTGCCTTTTCTTCTAGGGGACAGAAGCCACAGTTATGATTATTATATTTTTATGAAAATAGGATTAAATTCACAAAGTAAAAATTACAGTCATGTATGTCTATAAATATTAGTAATAATGCAGCTTATTCCTTAATTTATATATGTTATCTCACACAAGATAAGAGATAAGAGACATTAACTGTCTGGTCAAATATACCTAAGTCAAATCAGTAATAAGTGAATCATCATTTATTTCAGTCCAATTTGCTTATGTGACATCATGCTATAGTTCATGCTCTGATATACTTTTCTGTTTTTGGGAGGCATGTTAATTAGCTTATTCTATTTATTCTACTTATTTCTTCTATGCCAAATACCAATACAGTCAGTCACACAATAGCAAGTAGGCATCAGACATGCCTGTGGAATAATGATGAAGAAATCCTTTGTAGAGGGATGGTGCTCTCAGGGTGACGTTAAACACTACACTCACACACTATCATTATTATACTTGAACAAATCGTGTCCTGAGGTTTTTAGTGCGTGCTGCACTTTCTGTGAATATTTTTGTAGATCTGGAACTGTAAAATATAATATAAAAAAGAAACAGCTTATCCCTAATCCTAAATTTGTCACTAATGTTTGCATATCACCTAGTGTTTCAGACAATGATGCAGTACTTTTTAAAATGTAAGAAATGTAGATGACTATGTCAAGTGGCAAGTTCTTGGTGCAAAAGGATCAATACATGAAGAAAGGAAGTAAAATCTTGATATTAAGCATATTTAAATAATTTTTAAGACTGTTTTGATCTGCGTTCAAGTTATAAGATCTAAATACCACTGACTTTTCCATCTTAAACAGATTGGACTCACAATAGAGAATTTTAAACTAACCATATGCAATATGATTTTTTTTTTTTTTTGGATTATCTAGAACTGGTATTCTTCATAAAGCTTCTGAGTATTCTCTGACAGTATATTATAGCAGAGATCTAAAGGAATTTTGGTAGAATTTCACAGAGAAGTAGTTGCTGTTGTACATTCTTTACATGATAATTATGTCAGTTTTATGTATTCAAAAATAACCAAAAAACAACTACCCCCAGCATTAGAGGATAATATCAGCACAAGTAGTTGCACAAAACTGGTAAGATGGATGGATGCTGAAAAGCTACAATAGTGACATAAATATTTATTTTTTCAATCAGAAAAGCAGGTGATTCCTTGAAGTAAATAGGCTTTAGAGTTAACTTTTCATAGTAACAACACAAATCAACAGGACCAAAATGCCTTTTTTCCTTTATTATATCTCCAGTTATATTTGATCATTTATCTAGCTAAAGAAACCTATTTTGCCTGCAGTTCCAGAACAGCTCTAACATTTGTAATTACATAGCACTACAACTTTGAGGAAAATATTTTTTTTGTCTTGTACTAGCTACTTGTTACTAATTGTTACTTCATACTAGTAACTGATCTGTCTGATCATGCTGTCTGATCCTACATCCGTTCCCTCCCTTTTTTGTCCCTTTATTTCTTTTTTAATGCTCTCTCTCTTCTTAAAAAAAATTACACTACTGCTGCTTTTCCATTTTACTGCTAAATGCACTGAGTGTGCTGTTTACTGTCCCTGTTTGGAGTGCCTCTTCAGCTTCTCCAGCTGGTTTCTGTCCTTGTTTTTTTCATGCTCATGAACAATCTGATCTTATAACATGAATTTCTGTGATGGTGCTATAGTAGCTTCCTTTACAGTTCTACCATATCTTAATTTAGGTTAGCCTTTTTTCTTCTTTTTTTTTTTAACCATTTATACCATTACTATGTGCACATTACTATGTGCATTTCTTCTAATCTGTGGAATGAGACCAGAATATTTGTGTTTTTTTAATGGTGAGCATTTATGGTAACAACATTCAGTAAAAGAGAATATTCATTTTATATTCTGTTTATATTAATTGGCTAGTGTTGCATTTTAATGGGTGCATCTACCTTAGTGTTTAATTACTCACAAGAGTGTGTACTTCTGAAGGAAATCTCCCATCAATCTCCAATATGTGTATTTGGTTGATATTGCAGAATAATCTATGGGAGCATTAACTGAATTTCTTTTGGAGTAAAAGAAAGTGGAAAATGTGTCCTGGTTGTTAATCGATGTCCCATCTGCAAGATCCGCAAGTTTAATATAAATCCCTCCAACATGTATAATGGAAATGTTGGCTTTAGTTGGCTTTAGTGCCGGCTCTTTCACTCCACAGATTCTTTTCAGCTGCACTTGGGTTCTGGGTAATACGTAATAGAGGCATGATACATTGGATAACACTGGTTACTTAACTGATTTTGTTAGGTTTTATTGGAATTCTTCAGCTTTCTTTGGCTTGATTTAATTTTGTCATCACATTCTCTCATCTCAGTCTTCATTCTGTCTTCTGCATTTTCAGTAACTACATTATGTATTTAGCATTCCGTTTATCCCAAATCTTCTTTAATGTATCTCAGCACTTAATCTTATCCCAATATTATTAGACTGTTAAGTGTTTTATCACAGGATTTGGAATTATGTCTTTCAGTTATTTCGGAAGACCCATTAACCTAGCTTTGTCCTAGTACTTTTAGATGACTTGATGACATCAAGCATACCTGTTATTCTAATGAAGTTTCTTTAGAAGACTTCATTTTCTGTGAAGTTTTCTTTCTTAATGTTCTTGAAAGAAAGGAAAGAAGGAAAAGAAGGAAAAGAAGGAGAAGGAAGGAAGGAGGGAAGGAGGGAAGGAGTGAAGGAGGGAAGGAGGGAAGGAAGGAAGGAAGGAAGGAAGGAAGGAAGGAAGGAAGGAAGGAAGGAAGGAAGGAAGGAAGGAAGGAGATAGAAGGAAAGAGAGAAGGAAAGAGAGAGAAATGGAAGCAAGTGTTTTCTGGTAAAAATCAGTTAAATCAATATAGGAAATGGCTACAGTTACTGGGAAAGAGGAACAGATTTTATCTTTTCTAAGTCAACATTCTGGTCTTTCCTGACTGTTCAGTAATGCTGTTACAGCATATAGACTAAATCTATTACTGCATACTTACATTTTCTTTTAATATCTTTTCATTTGTTTTTCAATATCTTTGAAAAAAGTATGATTCTAAGGTATGACAGTTTTAAAGTACAACCCATGCAGTAAATTTTGTAGAATGCAGCTTTCTGTCACTGATTGCTTCATTTTTTCTACCTAACAAATTTAATATAATGTATAAATAATTACTTTAAATATTTTCCTTTGTCTCCCATAAACAGTTCTTGCATTTTTTTTTCATTTACCTAGGGCAAATGTTTCAACCTGTTGACATTCACCTAGACATTCTCATAGACTAGACTCCAGATTTCATTCACATTTTCTGCAACACTTGCTGATTCTGAGATAAATAATTCATTGCATTTTTGTCTTTTTGGGGAATTTTTTACTGTCTAGTCTTCTGATTTTCAGTTTACATCTTGGCTCTCCTCATACGTGTTTCTGGCTTTATTAGTGGTAGACCTGTTTGACCATGTTGTGCAATTCTTTCTGTTCTGGAATACAAACTGTTACTTACTGCAGAGTGACTGCAGTCAGAAGAAAATGAGAAAAAAATCCCATATAAACATTAAGCATGCATTTAATCCACAGAACAGTGATTGTGGCCATAAATGAAAAGTTAGGGAGCCAGGTGGAATTTTGAAAGCTGCTCCAGTAATCTCTGAAGACTAAATAAAACTATCTCTTTTTGTGCAGATATGGTTTTGGTGTTAAATACCGTTTTTTTCTCACCCCATGAAATAGAAAATCGAAGTTTAGAGAACTTACATAAAACTCAGTGTAAAAGAAGATGAATGCTATAAATTTTCCTTGCATGTAGCTTTTAGCTAGCTTTGACTATTGTAGAAATCTGTTTATTTTGTTGTTTTCAAAGCATGAAAGGTTGGAAAACTTTATGCACGTAAAAGACATGCTATTTGTCTTGTCCTGACAAATGCTGACTATCAGAAATACCCATTAGGTACATTAGGGGATGTGGCTGCTAAGGATCTGTGCCAGCTAGAAAAAAAAGCATCATATTTTTGATGTTCTCCATTCATCTTACTAGGATGCTACCTTTCAAATGCTATAATTACAACCACTTAAGTGCTGTTAGTCATAAAACAAGCAAATTGTCATACCAGTATGATCTAGCTAATGAGCTTCTGTAGTTATAGCTGGAAGTAACTGTGTCTTGATATTCCATTCTTGTGAAATGATATTATCTAAAAATGCATGTTTTTGATAAATGAACTAGTTATTTTCCTCTGTGATATTGCTTTCCATAAGTGATTGGCTGATTCTGAACTTTCATTTTCAAAGGTAGTGAAAGGTTTTAAAATAAAGAAAAAGATTTAGTAGTTAAAATATTTCTTTGAAAAAAAAGCTTTTAAGATTCAGATTAGTGATTAACATATCAAACTATATGACCTTAGAATTCATTGAATCCTGAGAGGTAGCATTTCTGTTATTTTTAAAGATAAGGGAGAAATAATCTGCTTTGTCCTAAGTGGATTTTGAGAGTGAAAAGCAACTGAATTTGGGGAGTAGGAAGGCACAGGAGGAAGGAAAAAGGAAAGGGATTTCTTGATACCAGGTTTTCCCTTAAAGTGATAGGCAAACCACTTGCAAACCTAAGTTTTAATACTTTTTCCATAGAGTTGACCATCTAAATCACATAAACAGGCATAAGGAAAGAGAGGAAGAAGGAGAGACAGGTGTAGCAAATGAAGTAAGGCTGGCAAAGTGATTCTGTCAAGAGTAAAATGACATTTTTACATGTCATTGTTCCTTAGAAATTGTTTCTAAGAAATTATTTAAAGATTCTGAAAAACTAGTTTAAATATTTAATTAGTTTCTTTTGGATTTAGTGACAGAAATGAGTTTTCTAAAGAGAAATGTCAGCTGACCAAGCACATTCTTGTATGGATTAACTCATAATAAATTAAGTAGTCAGATGGAAAATTGTTTATTTTGAGAAATATGTGCAGTCAAAAAGGGATAAAGGATTGGAAAGAAAAGAGATCGAATAAAATATGTTTGTGTAATAAAGTTTAAAATAAACCATTTCCTCAAAATCTGAGCTGTTATTTAATATTTTTTTAAAAACTTTTTTTGTAACACATATTTTTCAGCAGTGTGCAGACTTTTTTATGAAGAAAAAAAGTAAGAATGGGGATTTGTTGTTAAGTTCTTCTGTTTTTCTTTAGAAATATTATTGTTCTCTGTACTTTTTTCTTATTTAACACATAACATGTAGGCTAATTGTTATTTACGTGTAGTTCTAGAAATATGTGGTATGTATGAAATGCATTTGTTATAAGGGATAGAAGAATATATCCCGAATATGTATGATTTTCTGGCTTCAGCAAGAACAGTTGAATGACAGTTGGGATAAAAATTTCTGGTAATAAATTTGAGTTTCATAGCTCATGTCAAAAAACATCCCACAGAGTACTTATTTAAACAGCTTTACACTATATAAAATGCAATGGGCATTACTGAATTCATGATATGTGTTATCTGAGCCATATTAAGTGTTGATTTAAAAGATGAAACTATTTTACACAAGATAGAAATTGTATACAGCATAGTTAGTTATCTGGTTTGGAAGATAAATTTTCCCAGTGAGAGGTTTTTAAATTTTTTTAAAATTCTCTGTGTTTTATATAAATGCATCAAGAAATAAATATTGAATTTTTTAGATTTGTAGATACCTGTATCCTTTCATAAGCACCATTAAAAACAGTTGAAACTGATAAGATTCCAATGCAAATAGTGCTTGTTTTGGAAAAACTTCTCTTTAAGTTCTGTTTAAAGTTTCATATTACTGCTACAGTTACTGTTTTTAAATGCAAACAACATTTTTGCTGAATGGAGGCAGGAGGACAACAAATATGAAGAATGATCAAAACCAGGAAAGAGTGGGATCTTTGTGGCCTCATCACCTCCTTTTTTCATATGGTTATTTTCACTGATGTTGCCTCTAACCTTGTTTTTGTCTGTTTGTTTTACTATCACCCCAATAGCTCTATAATGAATTGACTTCATGTTTTGAAACTGTTAAAACAAATGAAATCCAACTGCAGCAAAAGTATACCTCTCTTCAGGATCAGTTACTTGGAAGAGATCAAAAGATTTGTCAGCTAGAAGAGCAACTTCAGCAGACTCGTGATGCACTAAGTACAGTACATCAGATTCCAAAATATGAAGAACAGGTGAGGGCACTTTTAAAATGATAAAAATAATTTCTGCTTGGTGTAAGTTACAAGGCACTTTTATAGGAAATTCCAGTCTTTAGCAGGGGGGAATTTGTATAACTGTGCTAGTACAATAGCATGACTGCTTCTGCTGGTATTAGTAATAGAAGGTGCTTTTGATATTCATTTGCATGTGTCCTAGGAAAAATAGTAGAAAGACAGTGTCAATATGCAACTGGATTGTTACTTATGAGAACAGAGAACATCAAAAGTAAAATTAAAATGAAAATGCTCATGTTCCCGGAAAACAAATTCCTGGAAAAAAATGTGGTTTTTCTGGATTTATCTGTGGGCATTTATTGGGCCTGATGTTTCGTTTTTCCTGACTGTGTAATTAAAGCACATATTCTGTAATATTTTTCCCCTTAAAATACAGCATTTTTCTTTAAGAACTCTTAGTGTGGAACTTTGTTGAAAGCCATTTCAAGTACAGGTAGACTATTCAGTTGAGGTTTTCTTGATTACTTCTTCAGGGAACTTCAGTAAGTGTTATAATAGTAGATTTAAGACTATTTTAAGAAGGTAATGTCAGAATACAATTAGAAATTCTTCTGTAATATTTTTTAGATTTTTTAAATGAATCACATATGGCATAGGTGACTTATTGCTGTTTCTTTTATATATTTATTCTCTATCTCCTTCTAGTGGCATTTGAATTATTCTCATTGTATTTGAAGGAGTATATTTGTCAGAGAATAGTCAGATAAATGTTAGTTTAAATGATTACCTCAAATATATGCTTCTTGGTAAGTGAATGTGGATGCAATTTAACTTTGTGCAGAAAAATATCAGTTAAATATTTGTGTGGTCTTTGTGTAATGAGCTCAGCCAGATATTCATCAATGTTATTGCAGCACATGATAAGAAGCAAAAGGAGACAAACTATACTGATGAACACACTATACTGTTTAAAACAGTGTGTAAAATTTTATTTCTAAGTAGATTAATATTAGACCAATCTGTGATGAGACAAATGATTATTGTTACTGAAGTAGCATCATAGTGCAGGAAATGTAAGTAGCTGAGAGCAGCTAACCATAGTTACTGTGTCCAAAGGAGAAATGAGATGCTAAGCAGCATGCTTTACATGCTTAATGTTTTCTTTTGATTAACAGTCTTTGATTCTCCTATTGCAAATGTTCTATATTTCACTGACATGTAACCTTACTTTAGTTGACATGCCAGAGTGTGCATGTTGGGAATGTGTAATAAAAGTAATTGTTGGCTGCATTTTGATGACAGCCAAATATTCCATACAGCTATTGCTACCTCACATAAATGTTGGAAGAATAGTGGTGGGGATGATGATTATATTTCTGTACGGGTAAGGTCTTTTCTTGGAAAAAAAAATTGACTGTGTATTATTACATATATGATCTCTTAGTTAGCCAGAAACCTGGTCACTTGTGAAGTTCTAAAGTTAGGTGTGATTAAAAGAATATCCTGGCTTATTGTGCTGACTGGGGATGTAACATCAGCCAAACAAAATGGCTTTAGAATAGAATTAACAGGACACTAAAACAGTGTAGGCATTCACTTCTTGTTGAGTTTTCGTGTTACCACCTCATAAATGATCCTTTTAGGGGGGGAGGAAAGAGAAATTAAATATAAATTAGATTTCAAGTATAAAGTACTGATTTCTTGAGCTTATTCAGATCAACATTAGGCTGAAAGTTTCTAATACTTTCTTTTTCCAAACAAGCTAACAGCTTTTGTCAGCAGCACTAGTATCCCCTTTACAGCCTTTGCTAGTCAAGAGAATTTATAGATTATTGTGGCATATATAAAACAGACTTTTTTTTCTGATTTGATTGTTTTATTGTTGAAGCTGGAACACAGACAGGAATCAGTATTGCATTATTAGTATTATTAGCCAGGTTATCATATTAAAGGTAAAATATGCCTTTTTTCATGCTGTGATCTGGTTCTAGTCAGTGTGGCACTTGTATTAGTGAAAGAAATGTGATGAAGAATTTGAATCTGTATTACAGAAAATTTCTATTTACAACCTAATATGTGTACATTCATCAGTTTTCAGATACCTTTCTTCTGTTAGAGGAGATTAGGCATTTTTGAACTTGGAAGACTTTTTTACTTAGATCTGTGCTTATGCTAAATAGTAAAAAAGAGCAAAACAAAAGCATTTTACATAGTCTTAAAAAAATACGCCTGTGGGGAGTTGATTAATTTCATGTCTTGCAATTGTTGTTTTGATTCTCTTTCACTTTGAGACCTGAAATGTATGCCGTACATTTATTTATACAGTTAGTACACCATAAGTTTTACCCATATGAATGGTAAATATTTAAATATGTTTACTGAACCAAAGCGTTCCGTTCTGTCTTAACTTTTTACCTTTAAAGTGCTTGACACATCAAAGATGGTACTAACAGATTGAAGCACAATAATCAACAGGCAATTAAATATTTTTATTTGTAACAGTAACATCTGTACAATTTTTAACTTAATAAATACCTCTATTTCTCATTATGTAGTTATCAAAAGCACGCAGAATGGGAGATAATGGTAAAATGATGAAAGTAATAATTGCTCAGAAGTATTACTTTAAGTTATTATAAAGTATGCTGATTTGTAACTTGAGTTGAGAAAGATCGATATGAGAAATGTGTAATTAAAATGTTTCAAGATGAATTCCATCCAGTGGTTTTGGGAAGAAATCCTCCAAGCCATGTTTTCAGAGTTTGGATTTCTGTTTTTCTTATATCAGTGATTTCTGTTTATTAATCTCATATATTACAATCTTCAAAAGATTTATGTTGATTGAACTATAAATATTAAAATTTTAGTCTGAAGCTTAATTTTCTTGCTACTTCTTGTTAGTATAGCAACAGGTTAGATATCCATTTCAAGTGCAGCTCTGCAAATATGTTCTATATATTGGTATCATCTGATTCATAAAGATGATTCTTTCTCAAATGTGTTTAATGTTGCACTTGTTTAAGCTTTAGCATAGGAAAGCCTCTATGATTTATTTGTGTAAACCATTTCTTGGTCTTGCATTATGAATGAAAACTCACTATGACATATTGCCTACTTTTTAGAAGTATTTAATCTATTAAATATGTGTTGAAATTGATTACAAATTTCTTCAAAATGTATCTTTTTAAACCAATAACAAAAACTGTAGTGAAAAGATACTTGTACGTAAGACAAGATATCACCAAATCATAGTGAACATTTAAAATGAAGTAACACTGTAGTGTGTTATTTCTGGGCGGCAAAGGCGTTTGGAGCACATTTAAAGTCTTGAGCTTTGACCGAAAAAAAAGAAAAATCAAACTAAAATTGTCTGATTTAAGTAACACAGCATACATTTGTAAAACATTAGTCTTTGTTGATAAAAAAGATTAATAACCTTTTTCAAATAGTTGTATTCTCCTAAACTGCAAAATAATCATTATATGTAGATTATTACTCCATATACTCCATATACATATATTACTGGTGCTAAAAAAAGGTTGTAAGTCGGTTGTAACTTGTATAGTTAAATTTGATCTGCATTTAAACATGATTGTAATGGGAAAGTACTGGCATCTGTAGTACTAGCAATATAGAGATTTTTAAACTTTAAATTTAAAGACATACACTGTGTTCAATGCTCATGATTTTATTTTAATATTCGTTACAACTTTTAGGGCAAATTTTATGCAGTTGTATAGCGGTAAATATTCTTTTTAAGGTAGCATAAGCATGTCAGTGATTATCCCTGATTTACTCACAGTCACTTGTTAGTTTCCAGTCATTATAAAACTACACTTAAAATATATTGTATCTGTTTAATTTAATTGGACAGGAAGGAAGAATACTATTTTTGACAAAGAGATGTCGTTTTCGCATTTTAGAAAGCCTCTGTGTATGAACTGTACAATTCTGGGATAGTTCAGAAGAATATGAAGGAGTTTGTAGTCTGTGTTTCAAACTGTACCCTTTGTCCGTAGACAAGCTATGTGGAATTAGCTCACTAACAAAGTCTGTGAAGTCGTTTTTTTCTGTTGGGATCACAGTTTATTAGCACTTGATCATCATAAATAGCAGTTTCGGATGCAGCTGGGTGCGTTCTACTGTAGTAGATTTGGACTACACCTGCAGTGTTCTGGGTGTGCCGTGATGCAGGCATGTGTTCTGTGCAAAACATGGAATAGTGGCTCTACTGCTTATGAAATGATTAAAAAAAAAAAAAANAAAGTAATCTACTCATGCTCCAGATTGTGAAAGACAGAAAAAAGGCTGCATCCACTTTTGAAAAGCAGTTTAATTTTCATATAATTTAGTTTGACAAATCATATATCTACTTTTGCTGTACAATAATGTGAAAGGACCAAGCTACAGAAAATGTGAGGTTTATAATGGAAACAGCAACTCAACTTTAACTACTCTATAGTGGCTCTGTTCATGCCGCTATAATAAAACTTAAGAACGTTTAGTGATTTTTTTCCTACAATTATTCAAAATTACATTACCCTTACTGAAAACTGAATGGCTTTTAGTGGATTAATTAAACTGTAGCTGGTTTGCCATCTGGGTGCAGCTTGTTTAGCTGCTTTCTCACAGAAAGATTTTTCACTGGATAAAGAATTTTTTTTTGTTAGAAGACAGCTGCCAGACAGTAATTTCTAAAATAGAAATGATAGATGTGCTATTAATTGATATCAGGTGAAAATTTGGGTTAGGCAGAGGAAACTACTTGGACATTTCTTTCTCTCCACTTCCCCCCCACCCCTCCCGCACATTCCAAGCTACAAAATGTGCAGCCTCTTAAAATCTAAAATCTGTTTATAAATGTACGAGAAAATAATTATATTTTACAGCAAGATCACCCATGACATTATGTTGGAGTCCAGGGTATAGACTAGATGCAGAAAAGAAAAAAATGGGAAAGAGGGAATTAACTAAATCTGATTTTTATGGCTCAAGTGGTTTCATTAAATTAGAGTGCTGTGTGCTACTGTTCATTAATGAACTTGTGCCATATGCTTTAACTGTTCTGGTCAATAGCTGATAAAGAAAGGCTTGTGTTTAAAAAAAAATGGATAAAAATATCTTTGTGATGGGCTTTTATCAAAGGACTTACTTTGAATTCAGTAACTACTACTGAGGCAATATGGCTCGCAATTTGCGACCCAAAGGTAGTCATACATTATTGGAATACAGCCTACTGCGCTTCACATTACACAGATGTGAAGGCCTGATTATAGCTGCTTCATAATTAACAGTGATCCGATTTGTTTTGTGGCATAAATGGTGCATGTGTAGAACATTAGCCATGGCACTCTCATTCAAATTCAACTCAAGGGCTCAGCGGCAGGCGGGTCACGAGCTTCAGGGAGTAGAAGCACAAGCTCCTCCATATGTTCTTGCTGCATCTTACTATGGCTATGAGTGCAAGATAAGTTCCCCAAAGAACCTAATCGTGTTCTGTAATTACAGCGCGGCTTTCTGCTGGCTAGAAATGAGGGAGAAGCTAAAACACTCCCTCATCAGATAATTTGTAAATTACTTTACATGGCGGATGCCTAACTCAGTTGGTTTTCAACTGCTGAAATTATAAATAATTGTAACAGATGTGGCAATATGGCTGGCCTCCAATAAATGAGGCCCTTGATAATTTGGCCGACCCTTTGACAGGCCAATTTAATAAAATGTGAACAAAATCTTCTTGCTAATAATTTATCATCCCTTTTCCCAATAGAATAAATTTAATTACCCTAGCAGTTAACAAGGTCACACCCAGATGCCAAACTCGGCTACAGTTTTGATAATGCAATCAGGAATTGAGAGGTGATGACAGCGTTGTTGTTTTTTTCATTACCTGGCTTCACATAAACACAGGTGGCGTAGCTTTCTTGTCAGTTTTTAATAATTACAGGCTATTATGGAATGCATAGTTAGCAGATTGAAAACCACACTTTAGTGGATTTGTTTGAGTATGATTGAGGTTCTAATGTACAGAGATGATAATGCATAACAAGCACAGTCCCTAGTTTACAACATTAGTGCACACGTTTTGATTTTTACTTGTGATAATAGTGTAATAGTTCAGCAAATGACAGTCACTTTTTTTTCAGAATAGTCCCACACGGCAGATGCACAAAAAATAGAAATTTCTACTTTCTAATATTGAATTTGTGATTGAAAAAAAAAACTTTCGTAGTAAATTTCAGAGCATCATTATATTCTTAAATCTTAAAATCTTTGGAGAAAAGTTGTCTATTTTAGTACATTTTAGTGTAGTTACTCAAGTAAATCCTTCCAGTAACTAATTAACAAGATTAAGAAAAAAACTCTAGAGAAGATCCTGCAACAGTTCTAAAGAAAAAAGAAAAACAAAAAAGTTAGTTGAGAGAAACTTCTAAACCATGGTGATAAAGTATTCTTGCTAAGTGTACAAATATATAAAGTATTTCCTTTTATCAGCATGTATGACGCCTTCTGTGGTATTTTACTCTATTTCTACCATTTGTTAATAATAATCTATTACAGTAAGTAGTACTAATGTTTTCAATTTATCTAGAATTTTGCTTGCTGCCGTTCTGTCCAGTCTTATGAGAAAACTGCCCAGTTTTGCTATATGCTTGCAGCTGAAAAGTTGCTGCACTAGCAAATCCACCAGAAAATCAGTGGTTGGTTTAACCCCAAGGCTTCATGAAATCCTATCTTGAGTTTTTCTATGATTATTCTAATGGGTTTTCTGGACTATAAATTTCTCTTCTTATCTTGTAGTTCATAACTGTTCCAATCTTCCCCAATAAATTGAAGTATTAATTTGATAACAAAATTAATTGTTATCAATTAATTTGATAACAAATTTTCCTTAATTGAATCATTTATATCTGGCTTGTGGAGTCTTTCTGATGTGATGAACCACATACTGTCCAAACAGGGATAGTGTCCTTCCTCCACAATGTTCTCCTCCATCATGTGATCAGAATTAATTTTGTCAAAAAAAACACATGTCTTGTGTAGTTGGATTATGAAAATCATAGGAGAAGTAAAATTAAAAAAAATAATAATACAGGGCTTCAAGAAAAGAGGAAAGACTGAAGTGTTTACAGAACTTTTTAGCTAATGATTTTGAATGTTCTGAAGTTTGGAAGAGCCCGACCTCTTGGGCTGTGTTTGAATCTTACTTATTGTGCTGTATCGCTTCTTTTTGACAGAATTGGAAGCAATAGCCATCTGAGCTTCTCTCTCCTTTTCACAAGTAGTAAGCCCTCTGTGCTGCCACAAGGTTCAGAATTTTTCCTAGACAGTTATTTGCCATCATTACTGTTTTATTTGTCTTACCACCATGGTCTCTTTATCACCGATCCCCTCATCTTGGCACTTATATTTCCCTTTTCCTGAATCTAAATTCCTGGTGTATAGCAGATGTCATCCCTCCCCTTTTTAAAGTGTGTGGGTTTTTTTTTTCAGTGGCTTTTTGCAAAACTTTGCTTTTTGGCATTTCTCCCATTTTATTTCTATCTGTGAGGCAGGCAGAACCTCTTTTGCCATGAGGCCCTCTGATGTGACCTGGATTCAATATCTGCCCTTCTGCTGTGGGGGACTTTGTCTCGAGTATGACTTAAGTGACAGGGATGAGCCTGTGTTCACAAGGACGAGGGGAGGAGGAGCTGGTGAAGGATGCCGAGGTGAGCACTGCCTCTAGCTTGACTACCTGGCTAGCAGACTCAGTAACAGTGTGTTATTTCTCATATATAAACTGCTTTTGGTGGTTTCCTGCAGGAGTTTCACTGCCAGAAAACCCCGGTGTGTGTTCCATAGGATGAGTTGGTTGTCTGGGGTCTAAAAGACTGTTTCCTCTTTAAGCTCTGGTGGTAAATGTGTGCTAACTTTCTGTAGTCTGAGCTGTATGTATACACTGTATGAATGTGTTACTGATAGAAAAGGTGTTGTAGCCCATACTAAGTAGGTGTGTGGTTTTGAGTGGTGTGTAGTTCAAGCAGAGTGAGCTTGCATCTGCCTACAGAAAGATCACGCAGGCTTGCTTTCTTCTGGTACTGTGACAGTGCAGCTTGAGGTAGGTCTTGAAAAATTAGTACAATGTTAAGGTGGTAGAGAGGGAGAGGGGAAGAAGGAGTATGGTAGGACTATATTATTAGATCCAAAATTACTTCCAAATTGGATACCTCTTCTGCTCGCACCTGCTATTTCTTACCATTTCAGAAAAGTAGTCCAGAACAAAAGTATGGTAGAGAACATATTTTGCACACATTGCTTGGTACTGTTTGCCCGCAATGTGAACAGCAGTGAAAAGTGAGCAGTGGTTTCCCTTCTCTAGGTGCATTGCGAATGTTTCCTCTGGGGAATAATTCTACTAGTGTATGCCATATAGTGCTGACAGCATTTAATACAAGATGCCTAAACTTCAGAGAAAACATTCATTTGCAGTCCACGGCACATATTGCTTGCAGTTGTGCAGAAATTCAGTATTATCTGTAAACTATCATACGAATAAAATGGAATAATGTGTCCTACAGGAATTTTACTTCTAGACTGAGGTAACTTTAGGAACTGAAACTTGGTGAAACCTTTGAGGTAAGTTAGTATCTCAGTTGGTGAGAATACAGGTCCACAATATTGATTTTGAGATAGCAGCTGATGGTTCAGCTTGGCATGTATCTTTCATTTCTTTTTTTCTGGACTGTAGATTTCTGAACTGTACTCTGGAACTAAATTCATCATCATAGTTTAAATGTTGAATTTTTCTAAGTCCTGAAACACCGTATTATTCTTATTTCAAATAATACTGGGATTTTATTAGGAGCGAAATTACAGTGCAAGTAATTATTCATTGTAAAATTTACCTTTGTTCTTAGATTAAAATAAAGAGTTTAGATGTAAAACTAGAAAGTGGAAACCAATGAAAAGGGTGCATTCTTTTCACAGGATCTGAAAAAACAGAACTCTGCTTTTCCTTTGTCTTTCCTCGTGTGTAAATCTTGGAACAGAAAGTAAAGTTCTCACAAAACAACAACAATAACAACAAAAATTTCATTAAAGGATTTGTTTTTGATGATTTTTCTTTTGACCAAGGAACTCCAGTGTACAAAATGATGGTAATTTAAAGTTTAATGTGAATGAACCTGAAACAAAACATGAGATAGAGAAATTTTATTTGACTTTCAGTCCTAGGAAAATCATTTTTTTCCTTTTCTAATCTCAAAAAATCATACTGAAGAGTTTTGTTAGCACAAAGGCTTACAGACAAGCAAACAAAATTATTTATCAGGAAGAAAATGTTAAAAATAAGAGAATACTCGGCATTTATTGATTTTGAATCCATTGACAATTGAAATCCTGAATATTGTAAATGTATCTCTTCAGGTTACAGTCTGGATTCTTAGAATTCCTGAAACCAATAAAAGTCACATGTATCATGAAATAGAAGAATCAGTTCTAATGTGTAAGCTATATGGTAAATCGGTGTGGGTAACAGTGATCTACTGAGTGGTTTTGACATAGTACAGACATTTTGGAGGCAAGAATTAAGATATTAGACTGTTTTAATGTTTTTCAGCTTTCTAGGAATATCATGTATATGCATGTACACAAACACTGTCATAACGGTTTTATCAAAAAATATGTCTTTGTAGTGTTTTCATTTAAAATAAGTATGGTAATTCTTAGAGGTCTCTTAAGAAAAATTTATTTGGAAAAAAGAAAAGAATAAAAAAAAGAGTGAATGCTGTTCTTGTACTGGTTCTATTTCAGTCCATAGCAAAACTTAATTGATATAGAGGAGCTGGGATTGTATATATTCTGTGATTCTTCAACTGATTTTTATTTCACAGCAGTGTGTGTTTCATTGTTGATTTAAAAAAGAATAGAAAGAAATGAATAACAATAATACAGAAGCTAATCTAGGTACTTTACATAAACTAAGCTAAACATAGATAATTCTTTTGGTCAACAATATTTAACAGTTCTAGACTGCTAGCATTTTTTAAGATATAATTTATGGTAATAATTAAAATGATTATAACAAATTAAAACTCCTGATTCTTTTTTTGATTACTAGTGTAGCCATGTGATGTAAGTTACATTTAGAAGTTTATTTTCATGTATGTCTGAGAAGCGAAAGCGATTTGACATGGTGGCATGTGTATTACTGTTTGTCACTAATGAAGAAAAGTCCAACTAAAAATTCTACATATGTAGCATAAGTTAAATATGAATAAATTTCCTTTATCTGTAGACATTATTTCTCTCTTCAAGGTTGGATCTTTTCCCTTTTCTGTAGTCCTAATGCTTTGGTCGAATGAAAGCGTGAAAAAAACAAGTTTTATGTAAATGATCTTTTCAATGCATGGCTAATCTACTCCTCACATTTTCTTCATTTTTTCCCTCTGTGTGGAGTTTTATTGTAGTTCTAAATGGCATTTTGCTAATCATGAGTGGAAATGTCATCTGCAGCTAAGTATGTTCCAAAGTATATCACAAAACAAGCCACAGAAATTATTTAAGGAGTAGTAAGCAAGATCATGGGCGATTTCTCTCATGATTGTCTGCTGAGTGTGGAGTGATTTGTTTCTTGAAATAAATGATTGGCAATTCTAATGTGGTATTTACTTGTAGAAACTAAGTTTATAATACTTTTTAATGGAAGCTTCATATTCTGCATAACAAGAACTCAAACAGCTACACCCCTTACTCTGTTTTTGTCAAATACCAAGGTTACAAGAGTGCTTGCTTGTTAACAGAAAGATTTTAATCATGCTTTTTAGTCAGTTTCTCTTCTGTCTTAAATTGGCTTAGAATTTAGAATATTTTGGTATCTGCAGTGCTTTCTCTGATTTTTGTCAGTCCACCCAATTTGTGTTACTTGAGGCTTACTTGTATTTTTTTCTGTTCTATTGAAATGAGTAATCTTCTCAAGACAGTTGCAAGCAGTCAGGTTATCACAGCTGGCTGAGCAGGGCAAGCACGTGTCAAATGAAACTTGCAGGTGGTCCTGAGGAAGTTGTCTTCTGGACTGAGCTTTGCTGATTGAAGGCTATCTCCCAGCTACTTGTCATTGCTGTGAGGGCTCTGCTGGCAGAAGGAGTTTTATGAGTTTGCTGTAACCAACATCACACAAGGTCAGCTGGGCCAACTCAGGCCACTTGCACTGGCTTGTTAAACTGATCTGCTGCCTTATGACTGTAAAGGATAAGGGTTGGGGGTTTGCACTATCCCTTCTTTCAGCATAAGTGTTGGATGCTAACCTCCTGCTGCTTCACTGTGGTGACCGTTTGGGAACTCTACACTTTTCATCTGGCACAGCTGCTTGGAAGCTGAATATCTGTCCTTAGCCTTAGAGCACTGTGCACAGGCTGAAGCTGATGCATTTTGCTTTGTGATTGCCACAGATGTGAGTGTTCTTTTTAAAGCAGTTTAAGCTAACAGTATTTGGCTTTGTGCTTGTAACGATGTAGGGTGTGCACACAAGTAGTTACTGTAAACTCAGCTGACAAGGAGAAATTCATCAAGCCGTGTGAACTTGATCATTTGGACATTCTTGAGTCTGCTGTTGGGAATGAGGATGTGATTTGACGATAGCAGGTATCTATTGAACAGGTTTTGTAACAGGCTGAAGGTGACCTGCCTGTGGCCGTATTATGTTATGTGAGGGAATTATTACGGTTGATAGCTGGGAAGGACTGGGAATGATTTCATGGAATTACATACCTGCCTTGAACAACACTGTGATCAGGAAGAGGGATCATTCTGCCCACGGATATCATGGGCAGAATTTGTAGCTTTACATTTTCTAACTAAAAGCATATTTCCTGATAGAATACTGCTTTTAAGTCTTTTTTCCCCTGTTTAATAAGCCAGTGAAATTTGAAATTTTATGAGAAATAAGTTTAGGAGTTGAAACATTTTGTCAATAAATTTTCATTGCACATGATAGCAATTTAATAGCATTTAATTTGATAGCATAGTGAAATAAATCGGTGTAGAAGAAATGTCTACATAAAACAATTGTTGTTAATGTTGTATATTTGGATTTGGAAAGTATAGTACTGTTGTGCAAATACTTAGTTAAGATTTATGGATCTCTTCTTGATTTTTTTAATACATACATTACATCACTTCCAACAACATTAATATTTGCTGCTCTCTCACATTCCTGTAATACAAGTAATGTTCTATTCTTTTAGATAATTTCATCTAAATGATCTGTTGATTTTTTTTTAATGTTATTTATGTAATATAACTGTATCGTCGTTTTCTAGGTATTTCAACAACCTTCATTAAGTGAGCTAGAGTGTCTTATTGCAACACAAAAATCTGAGATAGAGCTTTTACAGGAAAAATTGAGAAAAGCAAGTCCTAGGCTAGCAGAACACAGTCTGCACATGACAAATACCTTGGAAAGTAACAATGTACAGACTGAAAGATAGCATGAGGTATGATAGTTTTATTGTCCTGTGTATTTGTGTCTAAGTGAGGCTGATAAAGCCAAACATTTTTGCTCAAGGGTCCAGATAATAATTTTGATATTTGTTGATGCTGCTTATAATTCTGGAAGCTTGTTTGAATGGTTCTTGTGTTATCTGCCAAAGATTTGTTAAAGTAGCTGTTGGGAGTAGAAAGTTTTACCTTATTACATACTGAATTAGGGATTCTTAATTAAATGAAATATTTGAAGGCTAAATTCTTTGTAGGTTTGTTAAAATGAATATTTATTAAGTATTTGATTGTGTTTACTGAAATGACCATCTTTCTGTGGAAGGAAAATGAGGGAAATATAAACAAAAAATACAGTCTGTATTGCAGAACTTTGTCAAAGTAGTATTTTTTTTTTCTATGAATAAAACTTATGTCCTTTTGAAGTTTATACTTTAGACTTTTATTAGTCTGTATCATGCTGTACTCTCACTTCCATTATGACTTATTAAATTTAGGCTCCAGGTAGCATTAACAACTATAAAATTTAACAAAGAAGATAGATAAGAAAATAATTCTAGAGTTAAATTGTTTTTTGAGATTAGAATAAACTGTTCCCTTTCCAGTTTGTTCAAAATCTTACCCATTACATTTTTTTAATGGTGATTGTGTAGAATGTAAGTAACTTACAAGAAGCTTATATTACAAGGAAGTAAATATTAACACCTTTCTGTATGGATAAGTACACAACACTGGCATATCAAGTTCTGCTTTCTTAGAAATCTCATTTTCTTCCAAAATTTGGTATCTTGTACCATATCCCTCGGAAAACTGTATGGCTTATTCTACCAATATTCTGTTCAGCATTTACTATCGTATACTTATTTTGGGGCAAGAAATACTTTAAAACATTTGTTTAGGAATACATAAATGAATGCTATGAATAGTTGGCTATGTGGGAAGAAAGTATGGTTATCGTAACTTTTGGAATATGGACTCTACTCCATAGGGTTATTAAAAGAGGTATCATTGATTCTGAGGCTGTCCAGAATAGCAAGTTGTCCTGAGCTTATTATCAGATTGTGTTGTGCCAAATTTCCCTCTTCTAGGTCACTATTTGTTCCTGCAGAGTAGTATTAATGAGTGATACGTTTGTCCCAGACTGATCTTCACTGTATATGACACACACACATAAAAAAGAATTATTCTTTTTGAAATTAACCTAATCCTAACTTTTAAATCCTGTTATGGAAAATCTTTTTTTTTTTTTTTTTTCTACTTTGATATGCAGATCCAATCGTGTTCCTTTAGTACTTACTTTAAAATTGTTTCAGATGTGTGCATTTCCACGTGTGCCTTTAGTCTCTACTGAAACTCTAGGAAATAAATTGAAATGTCTACCTAGCCTTTCTATTTAGGCAAGATGTAAGAAGAAACATAGAAATATTTTGGCTTTAGGATCACCAAATATACAGAAAATATAATCATTCCTGATGGAGTGCATTGTTGTTACAACTGACTTCCCTCGTAATAGAGGTTCTTGCCATTACCTTGTTGTTGATCCATTCAGGACAAAAATATTCAAGGCAGAAGTTATTAGTACATAATTTGACAGGAAGATTACCTTGGATGCCCAGCACTTTTTTCCTAACCCTGGATTCACTTCTCATTGAAATGACAGGTCTTTGATTACTTTCTACTATAGAAAAAAAGATTTTGAACGATAAGAGTAGAAGAACTTTTCAAAAAAGCTTTGGTCATGCGACAAAGCAAAAACATATGACTAACACGGGGGTATTTGGCCATGGCTCTGGCCGCTTTTTGCCTATGTGCTGCAGAATGTGTTTAGACACATATGTAGGCTAGAGTTGATCTTTATGAATTGCAGAAACCTAAATCCCACACCTACAGTGATATATGGCTATGAAAACAACTTATTCTGTGAGACAGATGATGTGGTGGCTAAAAGCTTTGTTAAATGTGCATGTGCAGTGTCATTTTTCTTGATGTTGTTAAGTGCATACTTAGAGGCAACCGTAACCCTCTTATTCCAGTCTCTGTGGAAAGAGGTATCGCTGATTGCTGTTCTGTATGAAGACTTAGGAGGCAGTTGCTTGATCTTCCTAGAGCTCTTTTTGGAACTAAAACTTTATAACTCTATGAGTTATGATTTGTTACCTGATTAATCTGCCATCCACAGGTTTACTGGCAGATTCAGTAACACAGGCCTTGCTTTTTCTAGCTAAGCTTTTAAATACTGCCAAATAGACCTCAAACTGGCCATTGTATGATGCATAGGAGTTACAATTGTCTTTTATTGTTATACATTGTATAGCATTCTTCTAAGTATTTATATAATTTCAGGGTGTAATAAATCTCTTTCTTAAAAAGCAACTTTAACTTGCAATAATGATAAAGTTAGTGTTGAACATAGTTAATCAAAAATTCCATTTGTTTTTTTCTCTCCTAAAAACCTGAGGCATCACTCTTTCAGCCTATGGCTCAGTTCCTAGAGTTTCTCAATTTCTTCAACTGATTTTTTAAAAGATTTGTGTCCACTGTCTTCAGTGCTGTATGATAGTATGATAGTTAACACTGATTCTGATCTACATGTTGCCGAGTTCTCCAAGACATTTCTGTAAGAGTCCCAATTTCCTTCTTTTTTTCTTTTTTTTTTCCTTCTGTTTTGGGACTCTATCCAACACATAACATGTTGAATTTAAAGACTTGCCTATTACGTGTCTTTCCCCACAGTGTCTTTCATGGTGCAGACTTGCAATAGGAGGTTGTTTAAAAAGCATATTTCTCTTTCTGCTTCTTGTTCCTTCATTAATAATTAAACATATATGTGTCACATCTACTTACCTGCTGTTTCTTCACATTTCATCCTGTGTCACAAAGCTTCATTTCTATTAATACTGAAAAGTGTGTTTATTTCTGTTTATTCTGTTATTTGTTTTAGTCCTTTGCAAGCACACTTTGGAATCATTTGACTGAAAGTCTTTTGTTCTTGCACTTTCCTGACTTCAATTAATACTCTGAGAATGTTCTTCTGTTTATTCTTTAAATTATTTTTTAAATGTCTAGAACTCTGCAAATGTGTATATTTTTAATAAAAATGTGTGTAAACTTGTTGTATAATCTAAGGACTGAATTACAAATTGAATCCTTAAACCTGGCAACAGCAGCAGCAAAGTTTGTAGTTGTGAGAAGATTATTACAGATGCCATCTTCCAGATTGAATTTTGCAGCAGCCCCAGGCAATCAAATCAATATTTTACTGCAGTCTTTTCTGTGTTGGTAGAAAATTAAACTGTTTGCCTCCATAGCAAAGATTGCCGCTCCAGAGCCCAGACCAAGCTCTTTTTCTCCACAGACCTCTAGTCTGATCACTAAACAGGTGAAAACAGATTCAAAAGTAGCTTGTTTAGTAGTGTGTATTGCTGATCCTACCTGTTCTCACAGGGCACTATTTCTAAGTCTGTCAATAATTAGAATATAGTCTATACTTTTGCTCATCTTGCCCCTGTACTTCAATAGTAAAAAGATTCACAGCATATCCTGGGAAGCCATACAAAAACACTGTTACATAAAGAAAACCTGTTACAAAATCATTGTATTTGTTCACCTCTTCAGAGCCCCTCTCCCTATTTTCACTTGCTAATTAAATTGTCTTTGGTCCTACTGTTTTCTTTTGCTGTCCTTCTCTGTGACAACAAATTCATTGCTTTGATCTTGATTTAAGAGAAATTTTGTATTTTCCAAGTATTCCCTGTATATAGATGAAGCTTAACCAGGAGTTAATTTGCTGTTTTTTGATAAGTTATTCTTAGGGAAAATATATAGGGTATGCAGTAGTTATGAAATCTGGAAGATAACTGGAATCTGGAGATCTGGAATTTAACTTAAGATATTTATTTTATTCACAAAATCTGGGGTTTTGAGGGTGACTGGAAGTTTTTCATACTTTGGTTTTGGAGTGTTTGGCTCTAGACAATTGGAATGAGCCTTGCTTTGTGCACTAAGTGCTTTTCTATTAATATAGTAAGTATCTATTAATTGAAGTTAATAGAAATTGTTAGAAAGAAAATGTAGTGACTGTGGTATTTCAAGGAGATCTTCTCTTAGGCAGTACAATAGTAGACTGCCCAAAACACCCATACTTTTGGAAATATCACTGTAAATGGTCCTTAAAACTGTCTTCAATTTTCTTCAATTTCTTCAATTTTCCTCTAAGGAACTGACAGGAATATAAAAATATTTGGAATCCAAATGTCAAAGGACATATGCTATCATAAAACTCTCTCCAGACTTTGTACATTTATTTTCTTCTCAGGGAAGCAAATTTCTGAAGCAAAAGAATCACCCCTCCCTCACACAACCAAAACTTAGATTATTAGTACTATTTAGATTCTTAAATATGTAGATTTTGACACTTTTTATTTTGTAGTTTTTGGAAACCCATTCAGATTAAAATTAAAGCATGAACTACAGTGTTTTGTAACATTTAATGCTGAAAGGTTATGATCAAAAAATGCCATTTCCTTATTAAGATTCTTTTAAAGGTAGCTTTAATATAATAGCAGAAGTGTCAAAATACTTAATATTAAAGAAGACTTTATCCTGAACTCTTGTTGTTGTAAATCAGTTATTTTGCAGTGAAAATGTTAGAATCTAATAACAATAACCACAATTTTAAGTATTAGTTTGAATTTATTAAATTTTATATTTTACCTTGCAGTTATGTATGCATTAGTATTTCTCTAACTAAAGTTATTCAAAAAATTGAAAAGACTAATTTCATGAGGTGTTTCTTTCTTTGCCATAAGACCATATGACATAGAATGAACAAGAAAGCTGCCTAGTTTTACTTTCACATATTCTTTCTCCAGATTGCTATATGAAGCTGTACATAATATAAACACATATTCTTGTCTCTAGTTAGTCACATTATAGTTAATGACCATATGGTCATTATGGTATAAGATCTACTGTCTGTTGTATTTATATTCCTCAAGCATATTGTTCCTTCAACTTCACAGTGTGTTAAACTATTTCAAAGGGAAAAAAATCCTTTCCCTCTTGTTTCTGGTTGTCCTATCAAGTGTAACCTTGGACCCTTATAGAGCAATTAGACCAGCCTCTATCCCCTCCTTTGTAATGAGGTTTCTTGCATTTCTGAGTCTATAACCCTTTAGTCTTCCCTAATGGGACATCATTATTCTGAAAGAAACAATGTAAATGTAAATGAATATTCTCATTAACGAGTCACAGAGAAACCTTTAGTGGTAGCGCTGTGGTAATTCTGCTTGTTATTTCTCTGGTATTCCATGCAGATTTTTTTTTTTTATAATTCATTATTAGTATTCAAAATTACTTCTTCTTTAATTCTGCATGTCTTTCATAATCCAGTGTTCCAACTAGTTCAACCATGTCCTTGTTTTATTCTCCAGGAACCACCTGTGAAACGTTCAAGGTCTCTGTCCCCAAAGAGCTCTTTTAGAGAGTCAGAGGAGCTAAGGAAGCTTAAAATAGCTGAAAGGAAGATTGAAAACTTAGAGAAGACACTACAGCTAAAGGTGAACAATAAAAAAAATAAAACAAAACAAAACCCCTCCAGTAACAAGCTTGCATAAAGATGTAACAAAATAAACAGGCATTTAAAAAAATGCAGAATGTACGTATTGTTATGGACTGTGTGTTAGCATAAAATACTCCCCATTAGTTTGTCTTTTTTCCTTACTGCAGAGAATTTTGTTTTGACATGCTGGCAGTCCTAGGAAAGCCTAAATTTTGGTTATTTCATCAATAGCACATACTCATTAAATATATTTTCCAAATTTGTGTCTGAGAATGTGTATTTTGAGAAGTTTATATATTCATGTGAAATAAAATTAAGAAGAAAGTATAAAGAAAAAATATTATTGTATAGTTAGTCCACCATTTTAAAATACCCAGGTCAGTTGCTTGGAACATACATTTTACCCTGTGTTCTCTAGAAGTTATTTCTCAGAAGAAGGTGTTTAACAAATTCTGTTAAATTAAAAACCGTGGTAGGAAAGCATCACTGAGTGCATATTATAGTTGCTCATTTCATTTTTACCATTTTATAGATGCTTTTTTTTGTTTCCCTTTGTTTGCTTATTTTAAAAAGAGATTGAATACCTTTGAATGCTCTTTTGGATTCATATTCCATCTCTGTATGTATTTTTTATAGCAATCAAGGAAAACCCAAACTCTGAGTCATATTTTATTAAACATTTACAATCCGTACTCTCCTCTTATTTATTTTATCCACAAGTATTTTCAAGTTGACATGCAAAGCATGCCCTTTCAAGGGATTTATGTCCTTTTTATGAAGTATTTCATTTTATGATGCTTCTGTTGCGTGTGATTGTCCAGTGGTACAGAATTTGTAGGATATTTTCAGTGTATGTAACTGAAAGCAGAACTAGTTTCACTGAACATGATGTAATAAATTTCAGGTGAGTGAGAAAATAGAGTTAACAATATAAACTGTAGTCTTGAGTTCTTACTTCTTGCAAAAATATACTCTTATGTGATAGATCAATTTTAGTAAAAATGTGATTAGATTTTCTTTGTAAGGAGGAGTATGGTTTTAGCATAAATGCACAAATTAAGTATATAAGGGGGGTATATATGTATTCCCCTTAAACAAATTTATGAGCTCCTCCGTCTCTAGAAGACCTAGCTGACTTTGCTTGCCAAGTGCTTTAAGTGGCTGAAAAGAAGCTATGCAGATCGAGGTCAACATATTAAAACAGTGTTGTGGGCACTGCATTCAGAATTCAATGAGGCCACTGCCAGCATGGTGGTGAACTGAACCGTAATACCAGTAATATCAGAATAGTTCCATTATTGTTGTGTTTTGGTATTCTTGACTAGTTCAAAATTAGTATTATCTCAGGCATTTCTTTCTACAAAGAACAGTGAACGTGATTGGTATTGTCAAAACAGGCTTTTGCATTATTGCCCCTCAAGCAAAGCGTTGAGTTGTATGATTGCCAGAAATAGGCTTACCAAAAAAATGGAACAATCATCTATCAAAGAATATACTGATTATGCATATCCTGAATTTATCCATCAGCTCTTCTGATAATTTTTAACAATTTTAAAAAATAAGCTGATTCGTTGGTTCGTTGAGCAGCAGGAAATGCAGAGATCGCAGTCAACATTATAAACTAAAAGAAAAGATTAAAGTCTAGCTCTTAGGGTTTTTTCTCAGTTTACTCATTTTTAGCCAGGAATTTAGCTGTTACTGATCTGATCAGTAATATAGAGAGAGTTAACTTTGGAAGGTCAATAGCTTTTAATACAAAATCTGCTTCATTTCTATGGTTTATAAGCTGCTGAAAAAATAACAGAGCTCATTGATCTCTTATTTAGGGAAGATAATTTTAAAATATATAGTCTAATGGATTTTGAATGACTGTCAACCTCCCACATCCCAGGATATCAGAGAATCACAGAATGGTTGGAAGGGACCTCTAGAGATCCCTTCTGTCTAGAGTCCAACCCTCTGCTCCAGCAGGGACACCCAGAGCACATGGCACAGGGCGGCATCCAGGTGGGTTTGGAAGATCTCCAGAGAAGGAGACTCCACAAGGAGCCTCTCTGGGCAGCCTGTGCCAGGGCTCTGTCACCCTCACAGGAAAGCATATAAATCTATTATTTGTCCTTAAGAAGTGGTAGAAATATGGTCTCTGTAAGTTAGAGGTTTGATACAAACCAAGAACATGTTTTCTAGCCCTGTGTTACATTTCTAGAACTGTGATCCTTGGCACAGCCTAGAGGAGATATTCCTTGGCTCTAACTGGAAGGTCAGTTACTGACATCAGTAGGAGATCTTCCCTTTGCATTTTCTCATGCTTTTTGTTTAAAGGTCTTAATTTTTTGAGAGAATTGAAACTGAAATATATAGCTCAATATTTAGAGCTACCTTAATATTTGTTATATCAGAAAATTTACTTGTTTATATCACTGTTCTACTAAATTTAGATTCCTTAGATGGTCCTGTTTTATGTAGGGCATTCAGATGCTGAATTTAAGTTAATCTTACAGCTTGGTGGGAAAAAGGATTTTTTTTTTTTTTATATGTATAAGTTTCCTCATTTCCTATCTGCCCAAGCAGCAATAGTAAAGGAACTGAGGCACTTCTTTTTCAGTTCAGTTTTAGTTCAGTTTCTTATATGAATGTCAATTGAGCAGAATTTTGAAACAGTGATTAGAATCATTTTGTGGGGAGCTTTGGCTTGACTGAGCTTCCCTGCAAATAAGATTTTTTTTTTTTTTTCCATAGACTGTTGGGTTCCTCCTCCCACATTCTGGACTTTAAAGATGTCACAGGACATGCTATAAGAGTGGCTACCTAGAGATCCAGCACCACTAGAGAATGTGGTTCTGTGCTATTTCTGTCAGTATATTGAAAACTAGATACAAGAGAGCTTAATGATTAGAATCCTTAAGGTTGGAAGGCACCTTTATATATCTTCTACTCCAACCCCAAATTAGAAATATAATACATAATGAAATCAAACAGAAACATAATTGGGAATCTAGAAAAAAAATAGTAAATTCAGAGTTCTGAAGTGCTTAAGACTCCAGTTAAAGAAAGAGAGTGATTAGGTCAGTTACCTAATTTCTGTTTCTTATAAAATTGGAAAACTGATGAGGTGTAATAGCTGTTGTGGAATAGGTAATGGAAAATTTAGGTGATAATGAAGAGCATGAGTTCATAAATGGGAAAGCCCATTTTTAAGGACATTGACACTAAAAAATTTCTGAGGATTTAAAGTGAAGACAGACACCAGTTTTTAGTTTCTTGACAGTCTTGATCAAGTTTCAGTAGCAGTATCAAACAGTTCCAGAACAATGATTTCATGAGTGTGACTTCATGACTCTGCATCTACTCCATCAGAATGCCCTTTTACACTGTCACACACAACTTTACCATAAATTCATCTGAATCTTGCTAGTCATGTGATTGGTTTTAATATTGTGGTCTTTGTACATACTCCTAAAAAACAGTCAAAGGTATTTTTCAAGTATTTTGATTGGACAGATAGACTTACATTTGATTTGATTTAGTGATGTGATTTAGTTTTGATTTAGTTTGTTTCGTTCCACTTTGTTTGTGTGTCTTGAAAGCAGGGCTGCTACTTGGAAGACAAACTTATACCAAGGATAGTGTAACTAACAGTCTTTATAAAGGCTAGCCATGTATGTATGCCTGGATTTAATTCTTACTGCTTACAACTCTGACTATTGGTGTATTTTTTTAATGGCTAATGCTGAAAGCCGTGCTTACATGTGAACCGTAAGTGCATGCAAATAAAGTATTGTGATTTATGTGCAAATTAAAGAACATGTTCTGCAGGTCACCCCACAAACAGAGATCCCACTGAATTGAAAGTGCAGCATAAAGAGCAAATTTTCTTGCAGGATAATGTTTGATCAATTTCTTACTTCTTTATGCCAGAATTTAGCTTACTTCATACTGTGGAATGTCCTTTTCTTAATGTTTATTCTTTTCAAAGCACGTTATTGTTGTTTATAATTTTTTTTAAACTTGCATATTGTTATTCTGTAACATAAATCAGTGCATATCTCTTATTTTGTATTTTCTATAAAAAAGAGCATTTCTAATGATTCATGTAAAAGCTATTCTAAAATCTCTTTTTCTTTATTGCTTGTTACATAACAATGTGATAGAGGCCGGTGCCTGAGTATCAAAATTTATATATGGATGTATATAAAGGTAAAGGACAAGGCACACAATTCTTTCTATATTTTAGTTACGTTAAGTCAATACATTCACAAGTTGAACACTAACATTTTGATAGTTAATTTTTTAAAACCATTCAGCGTTTTGAAAAAGATGTATATTTTGGCATATTCACTTAAAAGCAGTAATGAGAAAAAAATAGCGCTTTATCTCAGAGTCTGTGATTCTATATCTGTTTAATCTGGATTTTTGGAACTCCTAGTAGTTTCTTAATTGGAACCTTATTTTCTCAACTTTCATATGAAAGCCTCTTACATTTTACCCAATTCTAATTTTTTTTTTTTTTGGTGCTCTACAGACACGAGAAACTGATGAGCTAAGAGCAGTCCATGAAAAACGCAAAGAGAGGTTGCAGATGTTACAGACCAACTACAGAGCACTAAAAGAGCAATTAAAGCAGTGGGAAGAGGGTGATAGCAGGTAAGTTACATAGCTCATTAAAAACATTTGCCTTACACAAGAAATCTGAAAAAAGTATTACATAGGTATTCAAAACAATTTTATTTAAATGAAGGAGCTGTTAATGTGATTATCAGGACTTTATTCTGTGTTCAAGCAATATACATGACATATATCTGTATAAGAAAATTCAGACCTGAAATGAAGAGTAAAATGCAATGAGCTGACATCTTAACTTAATTTATTTAGGATCCCATTTTAGGCTTGGGTACTGGACAAAGGTCTGCTACAGCTGCTTATTATGCCTATGTAATTCCCCAGCTTATTAATTTGCTAGCTGTGTATGTTTTTAATTTCCTATAATGGAAGAATTCCTACTTATGTTTCATACAGTTTTCAAAATAATTGTATTTATTAAACAATGTAGAAATAATAGCATTTGTGTGAAATTTAGAGATTCAAACATTAGCTGAAGCTAATCCTAAAATCCTCTTTTAATAGGGTCGAAAAGAGCATGTGCATAAAAAGAGGGTGCTTTCATCTGTTAAATGGTTATAAAATCAATTATTTCTGGTTATTTTGCAAAAATATTACAGTAACATATCTTTATGAGTGTAAAAAGAAAGAATATCAAAACTCTACCTCATTGGAATTTTAATCGTGAATATTCTGTATATGTTATTCCCACTTAAAATTTATACAAAATAGCAAAAATGTAATGCAAAATCCTGCTGACTTTCATCAGGTACCTACAGTTCAGACTATGCCTACATTTTTTTTCTAAAAATAATTATTTTTTTGTATGTAAAGCTAAATTAATAGCCTGATTCATCACGACTGTTTTAGTATTCTTCTGAGCAAATTAAAGGCCTAGAAGTTGTTGCAAAAATTAATATCCATCCATAGTGCCCAACATAATGTTAAGGGCTCTACGATAATCTCTTTGTACATGTGGGTAAGTCTTTGGCCTGTTAGAGTAGGTTTGCACTCTTTGTTTTTTTATAAAATTTTGTCTTTTAAAAATAAAAATATCAGGATATAAAGTGAGTTGCAAGTTCACTACATACTTTGGTAGTGCAGAAAGATTTCTGAAATATTACAGCATAAATAACTAGCAGAGCTGTTTAAATAACAGGGGAAGAACCTGCTTTTATTTAGAAATAGCATCTAGGATTTTGTCTCCAAGCTCACTATTTTAAATTCAGTGCAAGCTGAAAATGACCAAAACCTGTTGGATGACAGTTACTTATCAAATGAAATGACTTAATTCGGTGTCTAAGGAAGCGTTCATAGTCCACAGAGAGGTGAAGGCAAAAGATACAGAAATTCACCCCAGATGAAGATGGTTAAATTCAAACTTTATATGCAGGGAAACACTGCTAAAAAAGGGAAAATAAATGAGACCAGCTTATTCAAGATAGGAACATATTTGGGCAAAGTAGGTATTGAGAAAAGTTTAATCTTAAAACCTGTATTTGTTAATTCATTATTATTGATATTGATAATAAAATAGTAGACAGTTTCTTCACTGTAATTAATGTGAGGAGCAAAAACTGCTCTTGATCATTTTCGTGATCAGAGAAGGGGTTTGTATTAACTTCAGTCTTTTTCTCTATCGCTCTTTTCAGTTTTTAATAGTCTAAGAAAGGAAAATAGACAAGAGTTAAATAAAATCAGCCTTTAAGTTATTTAATACCTTTAATACCTTTTCGCATCTCGAAAATATTCACATTGCCAGTGTAATGTAGCTTGTTTGTTAAGAGCTCAGTATTAGTTACTTACATGGTATTTCTGATTCTCTGTAAGAGGTGGAGGATCCCACCTCTGATTTCTGATTCTTCATAGATTATAGTCTGTTGTCTCGGTGTCAATGTGTGTACAAGTTCCAGATATACGTGACTGCAAAGATGATGGGGCCTTCTGAGCTTAACAGATTCTCTGGTAGTTTATTTCTCTGGCCAGTAGCAATTTAGTCTTCAGGCCTGGAGATTGAAATTAATTTTAAACAGGAATATTTTCAATAATTTTTCTTATTATTGAAGCATATTTAATATAGTCTTCTGAAATAAAATTGTGAAATACTTTCATGTTCACCTGTGCTTTTAAAGTCAGTAGGTCTTTTCTTGATGAATCATCTATTCATAGATATCTCATTCTTTTGTTAGACAGCAGATAAACATTTTGATCTAGAGTAGGGATTAGTGTGACTTCCTGTTTGGTTTGCAGAGGTGTGAGGGAGCTGGTAGCTCTCAACTGTTTTGCAAGATATGGTGTCATGTTTTTACCTTCTGCTTTCTCTTATCAGTGTTATGTAGGAGGACAGAATGAGGGAGTTCCTCATGGTAGGGAGGAACTAGCAGGAATTCTATCTTAAAGTGCTTAAATTGACTTTCTTAAAATGCCACATTTTATGAGTTGCTCATTGTGAAATGTATACCTCCATTAAGCATAAAAGGCTTACCTCTAGCATGTGCAACAAATACCGATCTTTTTTCAGTACAAAGTATGTTTTCATTTTCATGTTCTTAAAATATGTAGGTATTTAAAAAGAAACACTTTGTTTTCACTTATAAGCAGGACTGAAATTAGTAAAAGCAGACATCAGCGTGCAGAACCCCATCAGCTTTGTCAGGAGGATTCTGATGCTGTATGGAATGAGCTGGCTTATTTCAGAAGGGAACACCAAAAACTACTGATTGAAAAGTGAGTTTGTTTCTTAAACAGTATTTGTCTAAACATTTTTTTGAAGGTTGTGCCTTGCAGACCATGCAAAATTCCTTGCAAAATTCCAAGATTAAACCATCTTCTACCACAAGCAGAAAGGGAAACGTCTCCTTTTTTTTTTTTTTTTTTTTTTTTCCCCTCTTAAATCAGTGACAAGTTACAAGTTTGCTAGCACTAACAGAAACTGTATTCCATGATCTAGGGATTGTGTTAATTAATGTGGCTCTCATCTGTTGGAGGTGTCGCTCTTCATTAGCCTGTATTTTACACACTGCCGTGCTTCATTTTTGGAATGAGGTGGTGAGGGGATAACCTAGCCAGCCATCCTTGTTTGATCTCTGTGATACATACGCAATGCAGAATGCCTCAGCTCTCTTGGTTCCCTGCCCTGTCCTGCTAATCCCAGCTGAGCTCATTATGGTGTAGCCTTGCTGCTACTCCTGGAGCCAGAGCTGTCCAAGCTAATTACTGGTAGCAGCAGAGCTGCCTGTTAAGGGTCTGGTGTGGATCTGCTAACATGGTCCTTGGTAGTGACCTGCAAAAAGCACGAGGGAGTTGCTCTCTTTCTTGCTGTGCACAGCCTGTCCTTTGGGTTTAGTGCTGATCCCTTCACACAGCTCTTTTAGCTGTAGTAAGTGTAAAACTTGGTGAAGGAAACTCTTACTTTAGAAAACATACAGTTTGCTTCTTTGATCTCATAATTCATAGGCTATTATACTCAGCCAGGCAAAGTAAGAAAACGTCCTTTTATACTAGACAAAAGGAAGTTAGCATGGTATAATTAGCCCTTGGCAGCTATTTAATGCTTTCTGTGAGTCAAGTGGATTCTTTTTCTTTTTTTAAGAATCAAGACATTGTAGAAACTTCTGTTCAGACTTTGAGTAGCTTTTTGTCAGTTTAAAGAAAATGTGTTTTCCCAGTGGGTCACAATACAAACCAATTTTGTGGATGTACCATGAAGGTTGCTATCACAGAATTTCAACAGCAGCAAAATGTTCAGTAGTGTGCAAGTCCTTACGTGTTGCCCATAAGGTGTTTCAGCGTCCTACATACAGTACTGTCAGTCTCTGTGTTGCATGGGCTATTCTTATACACACTAATTACAGTTGTGTGCCTGTCCTTGCCACTTCATTGTTACAACATTTCCCATTTATTTTGAAAGTCGTGTAGGTCATCATTATACATACTTCTACTTTTTTTTTTTTTTAAACAAAGGAAAGAAAGAAATAACTTTTCTTGCAATACATATGATTGATGTTGTGATACTTCTACCATTAACTAATCAACACGTGCACCACAGGCAACAGTAACCTGGGAACAATTACATATTGAAAATCGTGCACTAAGCCTTTGCTTATCACACATACCTTGTGCATGCCCAGTGCATGGTCAATATGGTTGAATTGTTTCCTCCGTTCTGGGGGCTTGTGAGCTCCTCACTGTGTTGCCTTTATGGGGAATCATCCTCTGTGTGGCACATTCCAGATCAGTGGCAGTGATTGCCACAATGATCAGCCATGGTTGTGGTCAAGTGACAGAAGGAGATAGTTGAGCTCTTTCAAACTGAGAACAGTTAAGTCAAAACGAATTCTTTTTAATTCTAAAAAAGATGACAGTACTCTCTTGTGATCATTAAGATGAATTTATGTGGGTTTAAGTGCTTTTTACATTTTATTCTCTATCTAGCCTATTTTTACTTGAACTAAGGAAATAATAGAGTCTATGTTTTGCATGTCTGTCTTCAGTGTGTGTCTCTGATTATGTCTTAGTGCATTCAGTGAAGCAAATGAGCATTTAAATATCTGCACTTGATTTTTTTTTTTTTAAGATAGTCACTACTATGCACATTCCCTCTTAAGCTCTATATGTAAAGGATGTAATCTTCAGAGCCTTACCAGTTACTTTAAAGTGTGCTTTTAAAAACAAAACAGGCAAATAAGTTTAACCTATAGCTTTTGTGGGCACATTTAATTTGATAGAATGTACTGATTTTTAATTGAAGGATTAAGAGCAGGTACAAGTCAAACCTACTAAGAAACTCTTAAACGTTAAGAAACTTAGACACTCATCTGTGTAAGGATTATCTTTTATTTTAGGTATGTTCGAAAATTAGATATATGTAACCTCTGTGTTCGAATAGACAAGAGAATGAATATTAAGCAAACAAAATTATTTGTTGTTGTTGTTTTCTTTATTTTAACTCTGAGGAAGATATCCTTCCTTTCTTTGCCTCTTCCAACTGAACAAGCCTTTAATTTGCACATATATTCTAGAAATAGATGTATAGTGCAACAAAGTAAGTGCACTAAAAAACAAAACAAAAGAAAAATAAACAGAAAAGGCTATAGATGCTTATCTCAGGTTCTTAATATAAGTCATTAGCCATATTAGCACAGTCTTAACAATCAATTTGCAAGATATGAAATCTATTTATATGTCAGGAAAAATGACTGCCTAGTGCATTGTGTGAGAGCCTAACTTCGAAATACTCCCCTTTTTAAACATGGATCGTTGGACTTTCATGTAAGCCATTACACACTACCTGTGTTTCAGGCTGGACACTAGCAGTGATGTGGATTACAGGCTTCACGTTAAATATCTCCTTTTGAAAATATGTGAATTGTATGTTTTCACAAAGTTCAGGGTGATTGAGATCTAAGCCAATTTCTGGAGAACAGGTTCTGGACTTTACTACTCTAAGTCTACTGTATATATTTTTTTTCTGTAAAACATACCTATGTAATCTATTCTCAGATCTCATTCTTTTATTCTAAGGTATCATCTTCATCCTCTGAGTAACTCAGCCTAACAGGATTCTTTTTTTTGTGTGTGTATGTGTATTCTGTAAGGAATCGTATGTGTTTCATTACTCTGTAGTTAGTAACAGAGTATGTTTCAAAGCCACACCCTACATTTGCTCCAGTAAAAAAACCATCAGTAATGTTATAATCAGTAACTGGATTAGTAAAATCTAATAGACTATCATTACTGAATGTGTGGTCACTATCCATAGATTGCTTTTGAATATTCCAGATATTCCTTTGGAGGGAAGAGGCTTTTTTTACTATTACTGCAATTTATACTGAGACTGTTATGGACTAATTATTCTAACTATATAGAAACTACTTTTACTTATAGTTTTATTTGAAAAAAAAAAAAAACAGTTTCATCTGTCTTTCCTATTAAGGCTCCTACCCACTGTTTCACAAAGGACATATATTTGAAACATCACTGCGTAGCTGATGTGGACTGAAAGCTACATTTCTAATTCTATTATTTAGAGAATCTCTTTTTTTTCATTATCTGGGATTAGAAAACAAACAAAAAGGCACAAGATTTAAGTTTATTTTGAGATCTAGAATCTTACCTGAGAAAATAGTCTAGCTTTTAAGGTTTCATAACTCTCTCTGTAGAAATCATAGCAGTTCAGGATTTGCAGCTGCCTGCTGAACTTAGCCAAAAATTGAAGAGTGAGGAAGGACTGTTCAAATAAATTCACAAGAATTCTTCAAGTTTATATTAAAACTAATGACCAAATGAGAACAGTTCTGCAACTCTGCTGCCTGTCCTTTTACTGATCTTCTTGTATGGATCATTTTCTCTATGAAATTATACCTCTACCATGTTGCAGTCATTTCCTTTTAAGTAGCACATTACTGCAAACTATTAAGGCAGCTATTATATCAGTATTCAGGTTCTGTGTCAAGGAAAACATGGTGCTTATCCATTTTTCTTTCTTTCCCTTATGGGAAAAAAAAATAGAAGAAAACTAGAAGAAAAAAACAGAAACTAGAATAGTATTCAAGTGGCAGTCAAAACTTTAATCAGGGTGACAGTGAAACTTTCTGTGTAAATTTTTTTTATCTGAGTTATATGGAACGGCTGAAATCATGCGGGATTATTACCTACCAACAAAGGAAAAAAAAAAGTCTTTTAAACTCAGCTAGATAACACCAGTGTTCTAAGATTCAGCATCTTGCAGCTGCATAGAGTGGGAAAGTTTTCAGCTGAATATTGGCAAAATATTTCAATACTTATTTATAAAATCTCTAGTATAGCTTTCAGACAGTTTTTTGTCTAGACTAATTTTAATCCTTTTTGTTATGTTCATACAGATTTTTTGTCTGCAGATTATGTAAGTGTTACAGAAAAGAAATACTGTCCTGTTTTTAATCACATTACTGGGAGAATGATGCCTTTTTCTTTATTGTTCAGACAAAGAGGTTCTTTAACACTTTAGTGGTATTAGGCTGTGCATTTCCTGGCATGATTCTGATCTATTAATCTACATAAAATTCTTATGCAGCTACACACATATACACATATGTATGCTTACATATACATGTATATATGTATACACACGTATATTTAAAAAGAAGTGCTAAATATATTTTCTTAAATGGCATTGGACAGTCTTGGTAAAAACCTTAAGAACCCAGAATGTGCAACTCAATAATATAACAAAAAATAACATAATCTGTCACGTGGCTAAGATATTGAAATTCTAAATCCAGGGCTGTCGGAACGCAACTCCTCTAAGTTTCTCTCAGACACCTGTCCTGGAATTCTTGGAAATCTGGCTGTGTTAGTCTGCTGCAACATGGAGCTGAGCCCACTATGCAATCCTAGCTTTGCTTTTTCCTTGAGTAGGACTGATTTTGGAAGAGGAATACCAAATTTTCAAGTCTAATTCTCAGTGCTTTATCAGCTTTGCCAAGATGATATTGAATTTTAAGGTTTAAGGTTTGCAAGGAAGTGGATACATCAGAGTTGTTTTTTAAAGACTGCAATTAATCTTTACTCTTTAAATTTTGAAGCGAGCTTTCTCCATATATATTCTTCCCTGTTTCTTGAATTCTTTCCTTAGTGTACAGTTCTAAAATTATAAAAACATGAATATTGAGCAAATCAGATCTGTACTATGACGCAGTATGATATTTGTGAAAATCTGCTTATTCCTTTTATACTGCATAAGGCAAAATATATGTATATATATAAAGATAAATATATATAAGCTTCTAAATTATCTTAATTTTTTTGAAAAGGATATTTCAAAATTTGCTTTAATGAACTTAGAATGTGTACTATAGACAGTGTTGTTTTTTTTTTCAAGTACAATCACATAAGAGTAAACATGGATTTTTAAAATTTCCCTAAAACCAAAGTATTCAAGTGTAAGCAATAATTTAAAAATGTTGGATTACATCATTACTGGAACAACTGTTCCAGCTGGAACAGCTAGAGAGAAGATAACTCTCTTGATATTTATGCAAAGGAGTACTCACTGAATGTGCATTACCTCTGAGGTGTACAGAATGCACTGGCATCCTGGTCCTGGCCCTTCAGAGTCCTTCCTAAAATAAGTAGAGAAATAACAATTTATTCCCTGTGTATGAGTGTTCTTACAGCTTTGTTACAAAGGAAGGGAAAAGTCCAGATTGAACTTATGAGCGTGATTCACTCAGTGGTATTTGTTATCACTTTATGATCCATCAGCGTGCTACAGTAAAACAAAGACAAGATTATTACTTGGATTATACTTTCTTAGGCATCGGTTTCTGCCCGATTTTCCACCTGCTTTTACAAGATTTGTTATGCTTCATGTTTAAACAATTTTAGTCACTTAGCACATCTTTGTTTTTCCAGTGACTATTAATTTAAAATACATCTTGAACCCATTCTTGACCATATAGCACTGTTCACTTCTTTTCGTAATGTGAGCAGACCTTGGGTAGATGTGGGGGAGTTGCTTTTATCTTTTTTCATTCCTGAATGTGGGTTGTAAATCAGACAGACTTTACTTAGCACCAACAGATACCACATCCTGCATTTTTCATCCATCCTATAACTGACTGAGTTGGGAAAAAAAGGATGATAAAGAAATATTTCTAGGAAGTGAATGTTGGAAATAAGATGGATAGCTCAGTGAATCTTTATAGTCAAATATTCCGTTTTCTTGGTTAATTACAGCAACAAGATTTTTGTATAAATTCTTCACAGTTTTCCTTCAGTAAAGAAATTCTGCTAAATCATTCTGGATAGCTTGAACATGCCCAAAATGTAAGTAATGCTAGTGCGTTTTGCTTTAGTCTTTTGGCAGCATTATCCCTAGACATATGTAATGGTTTTTGCTCTCTCATACAATCTAGACCAAACACCTGCTCCAAGGTTTACTCTCACCTCCCAAGGCTGTCAGTTGACACATAAATATACGGACCTATGAAAAGAGCATATTTTGCCTTTACTGCAAGCAAATGTTCTTGGATCATAACACTAAAGGAGAGAAAAAAAAAAGTAAAGAATTTCCATCAGAGTAGTATTTCACATGCAAAAGTCAGATAAAGTTTGTGTCCAGCTTGTTTCTCACAGGAGAGAGTTAAAATGAGTATTTGCATGATGATGTTTCAGACTCATATTAATCTGTGATAACCACTTCCCATATTTTATCTATAGACTTTTTACAAAATATGTTTAATATGAATGTGCAATGTAGTCTGAGTTGTATTTTTACCCTTTTGAAGGCTCATCAGTAGAGAGTGTGAGTCAGTTCTTTGTACCAAGAAGAGTCTCTTCTGTTGATCTGCTCTCTTTCCTCAAACTCATCTCTTGCTTGTGAGGAAAGTAGTATTTCTTTCCCTGTCCCATTTTCATTAGGATTATTAGGATATTTGATTTAAGCTTAGAATATTTGACTTAAGAAAAACTTCTGTGTCATTACTTTCACTCAATATCTTGAAAACATGTTTACTTTAGTTACCTTCTTAGGAATACTGCTGACTTCTTTTGAGGACCCTGAAAAGAAAGTCTGGAAAGCTTATTTAGCAGTATTTCTTCATTTGCTTCTTCATCTGGCTTTTCTTTTTTAGCAATCTTTCAAGGCTCTGAGGGAGAACAGTTGAAAGGGCAATACGTACCTCTTCTACACAGAAAAAAAGGCCTCAATGGTCAATGCTGTGACCTGTAATCCTTGACACGGAGTAGATTTCCTCAGTGAGCTACTTCATATGTATGCAGCTCTGCTAGAAAAGGGATTCTCTGCTTGGTTTTATTATCAAGATAAAATTCTCTTGACCAAATGAAAGAAAGCCTTTCTCTTTGTTTGGATGTTTATTTTGCACAACCATGAGCCTGCTGTCTTAATGTTTTTTTATCTACAAGCAAAGGAGCGCAGGAATCTCCTGCTACCCTGCTTGTGGATGCTGCTGAAGTATGACTCACTTGTGGGGTATATGTTAACTGTTGAAGAGGCAGTACGCTAGCAATCCGATCACTGTCCTGTGCCAGTCCAGTGATCTAGGATCAGCAGCTCCTCCAGAAAGGAGCCCTCTATGCTGATTAGTACAGGGAGAAGGCTTATGCTACCGTGCAGGCTCTCTTTCTAAATTAGCATTTCCTTAATGCATTCAGAGCCAAGTGCGCGTGTGTGTATGTACCTTAGATTTGGAGCTGTGTGGAGGCTCCTGATGGTATCTTTAGAAATGCTGACATTTAAAAATGATGAGTATTAGGAAATTTTGTTCTAGCAGGAAAGTGTGTTTTGCAGAGGTCCTGCTTATATGCAGATGGTATGAGCATTTCGCATATTATCCTAACTTGATAGGTAAGCAACTGTTACAGAGAATTTCTTGCTGATGCTTAACTATAATCTCAAAGAAATCAGAAGTAATTCCTTTGGCAAAACTGAATCTGTAGCACTTTTTTTTATGTTACCTCCTTTTAGGTACTGAAAGCATGAATACTTTAGTGTTAGAGAAATATCCAAATAAAAGGAGGAGTAAACAAAAGCATTATACTGCCATAAAACAAAATTGTTGCTGGAAATAGTTGGTATACATCAAAGTCAGTTCTCTTAAAAATGTTGACAGTTAAGTGGATAGATTTGGTCTGTCTGGATTTTTTACCCTGCCTTGTTTCAATATTGCAATCTAAAACAGTGGTAGTAATAGCTGGAACATATGAATGAACAATTAATACATAAAAAGAATGCTTTATACTTCCCTACTCCTCTTGGTGCTGTTTGTGTATATGTTACAAGATAAACTTCCATCAAGTAATTGATAGGAAACCAAAAATAGGAATAAATCTGTATTGGCTTACAGAGCAAAATGACATGATTCTGCTGCTTGTTTGTGATATTAGAAGCTTTGTAATGTAAGCCTTTAAGGAAGCCACAGTAAATCCTTTCTAATTTAGGGTGGTGATTCCAGCTAATTCAAGTTCTCATTAGCTACTTCTTGCCTAGGAAACAGTTCCCTTCTCATGTAATCTAGAATTTCTGAAAATTTTCAGAAATTTCAGAAAAAAAATCTGAAAAAGAGAATTAATAGACAAAACCTCAGAAGCTCTCTCTCTTTTTTTTTTTTTTTTTTTTTTTTGACCATATTTTAGAACCAAATAAAAATTTTGCCAGAGCTACTTAGAATCAGTGTGCAGGAAACTCAAGGTCATGAGACTTTTTTAGTTAAGCTTAAGGGTAAAAACCAGTACATCAGACTTTAACCATGTGATTCTTACTAGGCTTTGAAGCGTTTTAAGCCACTTCCCCCCACCTGATGGCTATCATTTGAAATGAGCAAAACTGCTACACACTATGAAGATTCTGAGTATAAATAAGAGTAAGGCATTTTATGAAAGACGTCATAAACTTTGCATTCTTTTTTAATTAATCTAAGTTTCTTTTTCTTCATAACCAATCTTTTTCTTCTTTTTTTCTTTTTCTTTATTTTTTCTTCTCCCTTCTCATGAAATCATCCTGAGCAGGAAAATATGCATGGGAGCAGAATACATATTTTTAATAAGAATCTTAGTTCAGGTAAAGAGATAGAGGATTGCATGCTTTTGTTCTTCAATTTAGAAGAAGAAAAACATGTGCACCATTCGTAGTTTTAACATGCATGTTATCAAAGTTGTTGAGGCTTTACCAAGTTTTTAAAGTATCTTTTTTCAGATATACAGTCTTATACAGACTCTAGAAATGCTGATTATGTAATAACCAGGACAAGAAAACATTTTCTCAAATCAGAAAATAAAAAAAAAGATTTGCTTTGAAAAGGTTTTTCTACCATTTCAGGGAAACAAACACACTGATAGAAATACACAATTATAAGGACTGCATCTAGACATGGACTGAACGGTAATTAGTTTCAACACTGCGAGCTTTTTAAAGAAGTGGATCACTGTGTTAGTAATGCCATTTGCAGATATGAGTTAAGACTTTGAATTTAATGAAACTTAATCAAGTTTAACTGAGTGATTACTCACTTTCTTTTCATCTAGATTTCTAATAGGTATTCCTAGTAATGAATGTCTTTTGCCTAAGGTTATTCATCTATATAGACAGAGGATGCTTTATGCAAATTTTGAACGGCTATTCTGAACATTTTTTTATTGCTTTTCAAACACACCGAAATTACAGTTAACTTTCATTTATATTTTGAGATTTTTCAATCAAAGTCTCAGTGCTACAATTCTAAAAAGCTTATCTACAGCATTCCGGACTTCAAATCCTGTTAGGGTTTACCTGTTCCACAATCAGTGTAGAATATTGTATAAACTCTTAGTTTTCTTCATTCACAGAGTTTAATAGTCGTAGTGCAGTGTTTGTTTCCAGTCCAATCTGTATTGTTTAAAATTATATCATAGGTGCTTCTCTTGTAAAAGCTGAATTAGATAGTAGCGTGTGTGACACAGACTTTTTTGATTTCATCAAAAAAAGTGTCGAGGTAAGAATTCATTGTGAACAGATAGATACCAATTTATACTTACAGCTCCGTTTGATTTTTTTTTTTCTTTTTTATTCAAATCCCATCACTCCTTGAATTATGGTCCAATGATTCATTTTCCTTTAAATATACAGAGAAAATTCTTTTTTTCTATTTTTTTTTGTTTGCTTGTTTGTTTTATGACTGCAGCCTTTCTTTAGAGCTCTACATTGCTATATGCATTCAATTTAGAATTTTCACTTTTATTATCTTTTGTTGTCTTTTGTTGTCACTTTTGTTGTTGACTATTCCAAATCAGGTTCTTCTATTCTCACTTTTTTTCCTGATTCATTCAGTTTGGCTGGAGAACTACATAGTTTTCTGAGAAAAAAAACACAGAAACTTAAATATAACCTTAAAAAATACCATTTTAGTTAGAAAAAGCAGAAAATAGAAGAAAACAACTTTTTCTTTAGAAATGTTACCTAGAACTTCATATGCTGTATATCTATACTTTTTGCTCAAGCAAAAAAAAAATTCACTTGAAAAAGAGAACTATAAAATACTATGCTTGTCAAAGAAATATTTTTGTGGAGGGAAGTGGTTGTTGCACATAATTATAAAACATATGAAATTTATGGAGCAAAAATGTTACAAGTGATAATAAAATTAGTGTAGTGCATTGTAATTCTTGCATTTTATTAATGCAAATTGATAATGTACTTCATCTTTAAACTCACTCATTCTAGAGAAACCTTCATCTCACCTCAATTTTACTGGCAAAGTGTGGAGGAGGCATGTACTCATCTTCAAAGACTTCTTTCAGTTTCTATGCCTCAAGCTTACAGTTATCTACTGCTAGAAAAACTTTCCAGAGGAACTACCTTTATACTGTAGAAATATTCTCAAAGATTTACCCGCAGCTTCAGTTTGTCTTGGATCTTTTCAGATGCCATAAACAGAATCCCCTTTGCTCAGCACTTGTTAAATCAAACACAAAATTTTCACTGAAGCTGAAGATTTAGTACATATAATATCACATGAATGTTACAAAGAAAGAGACTACTCAATAATATTTTGGGTAAAGCACTATATTTTAATTGTGAATAAGTAGGAGCAGGATTGAACTACTGATCGTTTCTTCAGGGTATTGATAGTGAAGGAATTTTGAAGCTAGATTAGACAAGATGCAAACTCAAGACCATCTCTGGTCACGAAGGGTGTTATCTGCCCATGTGCAGCCTGAACAATATGTCAGGACAAAATACAGAAGGGAGTCACTTTACAGAAGACGCACTAAAGAGTCCCTTTCAAAAGGTGCATAAACTGTAGTCATAACATTTTGGTTAAATAAAGTAAAAAGAAAGCAAGTAGGAAGTTTTTAGGTTTGCATGATGACAACAATGTAAAAAAGTACATTGGGATTACAAGTCAATCTGAAAGTAGTTTTGTCAATCAGACTTACCTGCTGAAGACACTAGGATGATGTCAGCATGTGATGCATTCTTTTTAGCAGATAGGTCAGAGGTGTTAGATCTATTTATAGTAAGTGCACAGGAATTATGAGGCCGAATAGATGAATTAGATGTTAATAACTTGATATAATTCATCTAGGAATTTTGAAGGAACTCAAATGTGAAATTAGAGACCTGTAACCTAACATATATGGCCACCATGCCACTAGACTGCCAGATTGCCCCGTAACTCCCCCCGTCCACAGAAATGGCTCCAAAAGAAACTGTTGACCACTGAGTCTAACTTCCATCCTTGGGAATACAGTAGTGTGTCTTTATTTTTAAGAAAATGGAGGAGGTAGTGTTGGAAGACTGCTACTGAGCATAGATGTATATATATATATATATATATGTATTTGAACACAGTCTTGTTGAGAAAGTATCAGTGTGTCTTCTGTAAAGGGAAACCCTGCTTCATTAACCTGTTGGAATTCCAGAAGGGGTGACAAGCATGTGGATAAAATCAGATCAGGTTTTTCAAATAGTCTCTGACAAGGCTCCACATGAAAGGTTATTAAAGAAACTCAGTTGTTGTAGGATTGGAGGACAGGGAGCTAGTTTAATCAGAAGGGAAAAAAAGAAAAGGTAATATTTAGGTGCCACATTGAGCATGGAAAAAAGCCAAGAGCATGGCTCCTCACTGGAAAAGCCAGTCCTTGGTTGGAGCAGGGACTGGTTTTATTCAATTCCTTCTGCAGTGACCTGGAGAGCAGAGGGAACTATGAAACCTCCAGGTTTGCAAATAATACTAAGCTCTTTTTGGTCAGTGAAATGCTGCACCCATGTTAATGAACTGTGGAAGGACCTCACACATCCGGTAGGCGACCTTCAGTGGAAGGCCATGTTAAATAAGGAACTACTCAGATCAAACAGTAAAAGCTCTCGAGTGAGAGAATCTCTGAAATCGCCAGGTCAATAGGTGGGGGACAGCTGAAAAGCCAATAAAGTGTTGAGCCTTGCTGGAATGAGAGAAGGTACTATTCATTGCCGCAACAGACATTATGGAGCCATGTCTTGAGTGCTGTAAGCAGCTCTGCTCTGTACCTTTCAGGAAGGAAGCAGTGAAGTTAGGGAGCATGAGAGGAGAGCAGCTGAAAGAACAGAGAGGCTGGAGTAGCAGCCTTACAAGCAGAGATTTAAAAGTTGAGTGGATTCCTCAGTTTGGATAGGAGAAGGCTGAGGAGGGCTGTGTAGATGGAGGTTTATGAAATCATGTAGGCAGCAGGTATGCTACATCTGAGACTGTTGCTGGGTGGATCACATTGTACAAACTGTGAAAATAGTAGCTTGGTGAAAGTAGATAGAGATTAGGATGGAACAGGCAGAGCAGTGCACTGCTTCATGTGGCAGGCAGTGAACTTCAAGAATTTGCCCTTACAGCAAGTTATGGAAGCAAAAATTAGCTGTGGTGCAAAAAGATCACATGGATCAGATTGGATTCAGGAAGTCTGTAAGTGGCTACGGAAAAGGAGAAATTGGAGAATTCCAGTGCCAGCTTGAGCTCTCTTCTCCCAGTTGTTGAAGGAGTAAAAGAGAAAGGGACTGCAGAAGCAGTTAGTCACAGAATCACAGAATGCTTGAGATTGGAAGGTACCT
>VWPW01006191.1:3573-27684 GCA_013389825.1 Crypturellus undulatus
AGAAAAAAAAAAAAGAAAAAAAAGAGAAAAAAAAAAAAGAACCAGCAAAGGGAAATTTGAACATAGACTCTTTTGAGCCATTTTTCAATTTTGGGGGCATTTTGCCAGCTGTGTTTCACTATAAAGGCTTTGCAAGGCAATGCAGAGCAATTTTACATTGGCTTTAGCAGGCCCCGTCTAGCAGGGACCTGGTACCACAAGCAGCTCTTTGTTCCCCTGGAAATCGGAATGGCCATTTCTGGATCAGGCCAATCCTGTCCCGGAAAGCCCTGAGGCTTCGAGACCTTCCTGCAGCTCCCCCTGCTCTGCAGCCCTGTGCTATCTGAGCTACTTATTACATCGTCTTGCAAGCGAGGCGGGTTTGGCCATATGGAAACTGCACCAAGGTTATTTGGCTGCTTCTGAAATTGTTTAGCTGTTTCTGGTGCGTTTCAGCTCTGCAGTGATCGCGTGCCTCTCCTACGCTGGCATCCTTCCGTTACCCTTCTCGCTATAGAGTCATTGCTGATCTTGGCAAGGGCTAAATATATTTTTATAAATAAGGCAGCAGCATTCCATACAGCCCCGACTTCCAAAACTGGAATCTTGCTGCTTAAAATAAATAAATAAGTGTTAGTGGATAGCTCATGCAAAGAGATGAAGGATGTAGGGAATAGCTGTCGCCAGAAGGGAAGATCTTCCCTTCTCCTGACAAGTCAGTAGCTCTGTCCCTTTCAGGATGGATTCCTACTGATTTCTTGCAGAGCACCCACAGAGCACCACACAAATTCAAAGCAGGATTTGCAAGATACTCTCTGTTTCCAGCTTAGCTCGGCCTTTTCAGTTCATCTGCTGGTCTATTAAAAGCTACTTGCCTGTGGGCCTCTGTGCCTCAGCTTCCTCACATGAAAAAAAAAGTCAAAAAAGCAACAATATCGGTAAAACCACTTTGAAGCCTTCTGTGAAAGTGAAAATATCCATCATAGACAGAATATTTAATACCATGGCTAGGCTGGAAAAGCAGTGGAGCTGGTGACAGCCCGAGTAGCTTTGCGGTTTATTTGCATACTGGACTTAGAAACTTGGCCGAGTGGTGCATGTTTAAAGGAATTAAGTCCTAGCCTGGGGAGAAAACAGGCTTGGAAACTGCATGAGCCTTAAAAGGAGCTGTGTTTCCCTAGGAAAGTCGTGAGCAGCAGTGAGGAGCAGAGTGGAGTAAAGCAGAGGGTGTAAAATGGCACAGAGTGGAGCGTGGAGGAAAGTAGAGTAAAATGGAGTGAAGTAGCATGTAGAGAAGTGGAGTAAGATGTGTAAGGCGGGTGTGTAAAGCAGCTCCAGCATTAAGGATCTGGCCCTGGTCAGCATCCAGAACCCTGAAGGTTTGCAGTTTTATTATTTTGCCCATGGGGGTACAGGAGCAGCTCATCTTTCTCCAAGAAAATAAACAACGTTTATGATAGAAAGGCGGCCCTGGGCACAAACTGACTGCAGCTGTGCTGGTTTCTCACACACCCCCACCAACGCACTTCTCCGGTGTGTGACGTGACCTACTGCGGAGAGGAGTAATTAACCTCCCTTGTTGCACAAGCCTTGGCTTCGGTGCTGAATCCCAGATGGTCACAACACGTCTGCCTGGATCTCACCTGCACCTTATCTAATAGATAAAACTGCTGCCTTTAGCACTTTTTTTGCTATCACACACATTTCACAAGCAGCGACTAAAAGGTACAGTGATATGTAGCAAATTATCTTTCCTGAAGCAATTCCACATTGTTTTCTGATTTATCACTGCCTGGAGAATACGAGCTCCTTGTCAGGATGGGAACACACTGCCATCTCCCTGCTCCTCAAGACGGCTGCAGGACACAGCAAAGCACACGTAGCAGAAAATGCAAGACAAAAAATGAGGAATAAGAACTACTCCAAACCAGGTAGGTCTTACAGCAAGGAGGCTGTACACCAGCTTAACTGCAGATTCCTGCAAACAGCACACAGAGCTAGTGACAAAGCAGCGGTGCACTTTTAGGCAAGGCCCTATTTATTATGTAGGTCCACAGGAAGACAAGGATTATTGAAAGAAGTGTGTGCTTCTGAAGTAATTGTAAAACAGCAGATTTCACAAATAAAACAATCAGCATTTATTGTTGTATTACAAAACACTTCATATTTTGGCAATATTTTACAGTTCATCCTTTTCCTTCTTGGGGTCTGTTGAAGAGGTATGTGGGGAAATAGAAGAGAAGATAATGTTGAAATCAAAGATTAATTGTCAATGTCTTTCTTAAAAAAAACCTCCCAAACTGCCCCAGTCCCTCCCACCGAAATAAAAACCTAATTTCACTCAATTCCACTATCCAAAGAGGCCATGGGTGAAGCGGCAGGCAAAACTCTGGCAATTTCACTATCAAACGCATCAAGAAGACAAACAAAACATTCACAGTGGTCTTCAGTATGGTCTGTTGCGTTGATCATTTCTGAAATCATTTCTGAAAAGGAAGGGAAAAAGACATAGGAAATCCTTGAAGCAAGCTAAATAATAGTTCTTTCAATCAAACTACTTGATAGGCACTTCTGGGCATTCTTCCCCGTTTAAATAGCTTTATCCAACATAGCTGCTTTAAATAGCTATATCCAATTGATTCATCTTCTCCAAAAGCTCCTATCAGTAATTCATGCTTTCCTAGCACAGCTGTGCGCACACATAAACAGCACTGTTATCCCACAGGCTGTATCACTCCCACAACGTGTATTCTGCATAACCAGACAAGTGAAAAGGACCTGCTTACCTGCCACCCATTTTACCACCGTAGCCACCTCCCCGATCGCCGCCTCTGCCACCACGGCCTCGATAGCCTCTTTCTCCTCCATAGCCACCTCTCCCACGAAAATCTAGAGAGGAAAATGTAAAATGAATGCATCATCTGGGCCAGCCAAAAAGCTGCAGAATATCCTTAACACTTTTCACTACTTTTGCTTTTTAAACACACACCTCCTGATGGACGTGAATCTTCTGGTCTGGGCTCACCACACTGGTTGCAGGAATTCCTGCGGGCAAAGTTCATATTACCGCAGCCCCTAGAAAATAAAAGAGGATTCACCAGACTTAGTTGCTAAGAAACTCAAAGAGCACACATGAAACACCACTGCCCAATTAAAATGACACTTACGGGTTAGGACAAACCCAATCACCATTTTTGGGTTCCCCACTTCTACCCTGGAAGCCCCCACCTCTTCCATATCCACCTCGTGAACCTGTAGACAGAATTATAATCAGAATAAAGGAGGGGAAGTGTCTAATGACCTATACATGAGAAACATTTATTAAGGACTGTCACTGGCTTCAGAACCCAAGTGACAGAGAGACCTTCCAGGTGAAAGAAAGAGAAAACACTTAAAGTAACCAAATCCCTACGAGGACTTTGGAAGAAGCTGCTAGTGACAAGGACAAACAATTGTACTGCTGCAAAATTCATCATCCAAGAATTACTTTTTTAATACTGGATTTACTGTTAGGTAGCTGGAAGATGTAGGCAAACAATTGAAGCTCCAGCCAGCACCAAATCTTAACAGGATTCTATGTCCTGAAGTAATTCATTTGGACAACTGAAATATGCATGAGCGTAAAAGCGGATTTAGAATTTAGGCACATGGGGAAAAATATGAATCAAGCATAGCACACGGTAGTCAGAGAAGTCTGCATCATCAAATATTTTCTATAAATCATTTTTCAGCAGTAAAAAGGAATTTGAGCAGCTTGAATTGTCAATGTATAAAAATAAATCCACTATGTGCATTAATAAAAATTCTGTAAGGATTCTGTACAGATTGAATAATGTATAATATCAATCATATATGGCTAGAGCTGGTCACAAAACAAATAAAACTTTAAAAACACCGTGGATTAACGCCAGGATGCATCTGACACAAACACAGTGGCAACATATTTTCTGCATTCTGCATCAAAAAATGAGGTATTTTCACACTAAGAGAAGTTCTGGAAGACTCTTTTTATCATCCTTCAAAACCGCCTAACTTAAGAAGTAAAATTTGTTGACAGTCACGTACAAAGCATGTTTCTTATAAATTATCATTTTACAGGAATTTATATCTAGTGGACTACTGATAAAGCTCCACCATGCAGAGTCAGGGAGTTTAATTTAATTAAGGGACTTAAACATCCAACTGCTGCTCTAAGTCAGCAGGAGTTGGATAATTTACCTCATTTAATACCATATGGAAACAGTTTCTCAAGACTTCACTGTAAAAAGTAAACATTTACTGGGATTAACACTTGCATATGTGGAAACTTGTACAGCCTCAGGGCTACTGTTTTACTATCTATTTATAAGCAACGATGATACTCAAATTGTAGGGTCTTGCTCATAAGGGAAGCATAAAGTCTATGTGGTGAGAAAGAGCAGATTATAGATTTCAGTTTTACTTGAATTGTCTTTCTCTTTATTACACTCTTTCATGCCAGTCCCAAAGGTTCATACACTTCTACAAATCACTGCTGCAAGATTAACCACTAATTAAACCAATTAAACCACTAATTAAAAAAAGATATTTAACTACGCAAAGAGAGTTTGAAATCTACAGATTTTAGCCCTACCTCGACGTCCACCACCTCCACCTCCTCTCATGAATTCAGGCCTTCTAGTTGCAAAAGAAACTTTGATAACATTGCCATTGAATTCCTTTCCTGTGGAAAGATGGAAAGTGAGAGAGGGATGACTATGACTCTCAACAGCATAGTAGCAAGTTCAAAAGAACAAGGGATTTGCACACACTAATTCAACACAGTCTCTTAGGACACTGGGATTCTGGAGTAAATCTCTTATTTTTGAAAGCACTGGCCCAAATGTAAGATGGCAACCACTAAGATACTTCCTAGATCTTCCATAAAACAATACTTGTTTCTTTGATTAAAATGCAATCTGCAAAGTGCAATATATTAGTGATATTGTAAGAATACGTGATACATTTTTGACATGCTCATGGACAGGTAGTTTGGATGTGTCAGAACTCTGCTTCTCCTTCCTCTATGTCAAGCAACAATTTTTTTTCAAGTTTGCAGCCATTACAAAAACAAAATATATCTCCAAAGGGAAAGACATAAACTTTTTAAATATAAAGTCTCAATGCTTCAGCAATGCAAGATTTGTCACAGAACAAACAAGACTGCATCAGTACCTAATATAGCTGTATTTGCTTTACTCTCCTAAACCAAAATCTGTATGCATTTCATTAGCAAAATATAAGCCACCAGGTAGTGTTTAATGAGAGATTTTTTGTTCATTATCATTTCATGCCAAAAGCAGTGTATGAACTTTTGTTATTGCCCAATATTACTAAATTTCTCTGGGCACACAAGGTCCCTGGAGTAGGCACTTAGAAGACGTTTATTATTACAATAGAGTATCACTGTGTTCCCTGCATCACTCCTGAAGGCTTTCAGTTTATTTTTGGAATCTGATCTCTTTCTTCACTAAATCTATAAATAAAGAACTTGTTCTTCACTAGGTACATACAAAACATTTGGCACAGGATGGCCTTAACCCTTGCTGAAATCTAAAAATGCTACTACAACACTAATAATATGAATAAAGATTGTAGGAAATCCTTCCACATGCTAACACAGATTATTGTTCTACTGGACTGAAAAAGAAGTTACATATCTTGAATTAGATGAACACCAACTCTCACACTTCAAGCAAGGACAACTAAGGCACAGCAGCAAACCATGTCTCATTAAATATACATTGTGTTCTTAATGACCAACTGTTCCAAGCAAATGAGATAAAGCCAGTACACACAAAATGCCATGAATTCCCAGTCTTCCTTCAAAAAAAAGAATACAGAAAGGAGCATGTAGCCCCGGTGAGTTTATTAAACTGCTTCCTCCACCCCAGGCTAGATGCATGAATAGTGAAAAGAAGAGGTAATCTCACCGTCAAACCAGTCAATGGCTGCTTTAGCAGAAGGAGGATCATCAAAAGATACTGTCGCTTCTCCCTTCGGCTTGCCAGTATCCTTATCAGTATAAAGATTTATCATAGGTTTGCCAGTCTTTTTGTTGGTCTGAAAAGAAAAGTTATTTCCTCAGTATGTATTCTCAGCATAAGACGACTATCAGGCCACACTGTAACAGGTAAATATCACTAGAAAGAAGATCCTCTTCAAGTAAGACTGCAAAAATAGATGCTTTTAACTGAAGGAGATACTGCCTTGCTGTCCTCCATGAAATAACGATGGACTAAAATTGTATAAAAATTGAAGTCGAGTGCAGAGAGTCCTCATTTGGAATTGCAGAAAGACAAGAAATAGCCATAGGAATACAGAGGCTTATTTGCTACCAAGTGTTAGGATGGTGAACCAGGTGGGGGGCAATGTTAAGGGTTATAAAGAGTAAAGAACTGGAAGAGACACAAATCAATTTAAATGTCACTACTAAGCTGGCACCATCAGCAATTTCTTTCAAATGAGCTGTCATCTGGAAATCCAGATAAAAATAACTACAACTCTGGGAGTTAGAGGGAGCATCTGCTTTGAATGATACCAGTACATTTCCAATATACTAACTGTTCCTTCATAGCAATGATTTCTCATTTTGCATACCTTTATAATGCCTATTTGTTTGAAGTAGTCTGCCACTTGATCTGTCGAAACATCCTCTCCAAGTCCTTGCACAAAGATGGTGTTGTTATCAGAGTTGTCAGACTCTGAATCTATTAAAAAAAATAAACTACACTTAGCACACGACTTTGTGGTTAACAACAAAAGTAGTATTTTAAACTCAAGTCCCTGCTGGCCGGGAGCAGACGCTTAAATCCCTAAAGAATCTTCTGTGAAACAGAAGACAAGTAGGAGGATAATCCTGAGTATCATCAACTTCAGCAGTGCCTGCACAGCACTTTTAGATGCTGCAGTACATCAGAGATGCTGCATGCTCAACTTGTCCTTGGGACATCCAAATCCATCAGAAATATATATGTTAAATAATGCACATTTAGAAGAAGTATTATGGAAGTGAAAGTAGTTGTTTGGTTTGAGTTGATCTGATATTCATATTACTGTATGAAAAAATGTTCAAAATCTCACACTTACGTTAATAAAAAATACCTTTTAAGAAAAGCAAATTTTCACTAAATTGGCTTTGAGCCATGGAAACTATGGAAACTGCAGCCATATCCATCTATCTAGATGTATATTTTAAAAGCAATTACATAAGATCTATGATCCCCCCCACAGCCACTCCTTGTTTTCTTACCAGCATCTGATTTCTGTCCATAATCCCTTTGACCTATGAAATGGATTTAAAAAAAAAAAGACCATTTTTAGTAAAAAATACAAAAAGTGATTTTTAAAAACTACAACAAAATATTTAAACTATATATGCAATGCATCTAATATCTAAGACATTAACTACAGATTTAGAGAATATTTAAATTAAAATGTTCAATAGAAGACATCTGTAGGACATTAACATGTTCTTACATTCTTTAATTTGCAGTGTGCGGCAGTTGCCACACTGACGTTATGCTGGTGTTATCTTGCAAATGCTGGTTGTCAGATCACCAAGCAGTTTACCAGTTTTTTTTTCTCTAGCACCTTTCTAAGCAGGATTTGTAACAACAACAACAAAAAAATCCGGTGATGTCACTGTCTCCACAAATTCTTTCATGCAATTTGACAAAGGAGAAATCCAGTTTATGGCTAAAGGTTTGGCTATTAAAACTCACGAACACACCAGCCTCACCAAAATGTTATTATGCTTCTAACAAGATATTGGTGGCTTTTAGATTTATAAAGAATTTCCACTGAAACATTTTTGGATACTCGACACTTACCACCATAATTTTTGAAGCCACCACGGTCACCACCACTGCAGAGGAAAAATTGAAGAAATGATTTCTTCCTTAAGTCTCTATGTGCTGAGCCCACGGCTCAATCTACAGTTAACTGATCACAAGTTGAGAGTTACTGTCTTGCAGCTAAAGCACCATCTTTATGTTCCCCTCACTAATTGTTCGTGTTCAAAAATTAAATTACAAGAAAGAGACTAATCTCACAGGGTGCTGTACTGGAGAAGGAGAGTCCTAAGGAGTGATTTAAGCTAATATATACACTTTTTTTTTTTTTTTCCTTCAACACTTCCTCCCATCCCATAAGCCAAAATGACTGCTATTATGAATTAAAACAGAAACATTCTTTTCATAAAGGTTAATGGGCTTTAATTGTAGATGTAATTGCTACTTTGGAGTAATGACTACTTTAGTACTTTCCTAGAAATAAAAAGAGCTGAAGGTAATTAATCTCCATTGTTATGTATTTAAATACCAGGGGCAAATTAGCAATATCAGCCATTCTCTGAGAAAGGGTCTGCAGGGACCTGCTGTACTACTAGCATTTGACATTACAGGGAAGGTGTGTGCATGTGAGCTTCAAAAGCAGAGGCCGTGCAGTTTTAATTCACTCATTCTGAAACCTGTGGCACAAAATGTAGACCAAGTTAAGAGATTACACATATCAATTTTCAAAGATTAGGAGGGAACCTTAAAAACAGGCTGATAGGTCTCCAATTGCTATGTGCATGAAAATAAACTCCCACTCTGTTAGATGCAGATGTTTATACTGGTAGGATTTTTCACAACAACATTTTCAAATGCATCCATGAATATATGAATATAATGAATATAATAAAGTCAATAATCAAAGTCTTCAGGAAAAATACAATTGCTGGGGTTTTTTTTAAGAAAGACAATAATCATATCTTATAAAGACAGGTGGCTCGGATGGCCTTTTGGTTGAGGATTTTGGCCTACAGTGGGTTTATCTCCAAACCCCGTGATTGAAACTGATGTGACAGTATGAGTAGCCACTGCAGCAAGGTGCTCCACAACTAGGAGCCACTCCAGGTTTTAATCCAGTCTAACTACCAACACATCCAAACAGGGACTCCAAACACGGGATACATGCATCCCAGCAAAGGCAGTGAAAAAAATTAGGGAGTAATTTCTTTGGGACACTGTACATCTGTTTACTGGTACAGCAAATGCAGCTGTAAATGCAAGGTATAGCTTACTTAATGTTAGTCAGGTTAAAAAAAGTCCAAAATGAGGGACAAAGAGCAAGAAGGTTTCAATGGATATTATCAAAACCACATTGATAGTGTAATTTTCCTTGCATGGTCACTGATGGCCTTTCATGACAAACATAATACTCCTCATATATACTATCATAGAATATCACCTTTCCTGGGCCTCTTCTTGAAATACTTTTTGCTGCAGATTGTAAATTACCATTCCATAGAAAAACATCTGAACATTAAATGACTGTGCTATTTTCTAATAAGCAATTAGATTCTGCTCATTAAAGAGGTAAAATTAATTAATATTACATGGTACATTAAAGCTGATCTTTATTCAAAGCTGGCTATTTTCAAAGACCGATGATAAAACCATAATGTTCAAAGCTGGTTAATTTTCTAAGATTGATGATAAAACCATAGTGGTGATCATAAAAAAAGAAATTTTACTGTAAATATCTTTCTGCCACCTCCAATTCACTTCATTTAAAGAAAACTTGGTTATGACACAACAATCACCAGTAGGAAGCCTGCTTCTCTGCAATATTAACTCAGAAAAAAAACAGATACTACAACAGTGAATACATCAATCATGCAAACATTAGCCAAGATTTCAAACCCTGGATCATGGTCCCGATTCATCAGGACAGCATTAACCAGCACTCGTACATTTTCTGATTTGAAAGTATACAGTAGCAGAGATACAAATAAATAAACAAAACATCCTAAAACAGACAGAAAGTTATTTATGACCAACACAATCAGGATGAAGCATGTATAGGATGCTAGGGTAAAATGTGTGTGCAATGATTCTGAGATCTGCCGGAGTTGGATATATACAATCAAAGTCATAGGCCAAGGCCTGATTTGTAAATCTGCAATCAGCACTTTCTAATTACTCCCCGTAGAACAAGCTTTTGCCCAAAGATGCTTCAGAGTGTCATCTTCTGCTTAGTCTCACACGACAAACTTAACTAAAACCTGCCTCAATTCTATGAGGGACAAGAATTCAGCTGATATTTTGGTTCCCCTTCACAGGAATGTATATAGTGTTGTACTCCTAGAAGAGTGGGCAAAGCTACCTAAGATCTCCAGAAGCTTAGACAGCGAGACAGTAGTAAATAAGAAAAGAGAAGCTCACATCTGCAGTACGTATGGAAGGTGTTTAAAAACTGTAGTGCTCAAAGCAGAAGCAGATGGCTTTGAGTATTAGTCTCATTGAGTTTATAATTTATCTCCTAGCATCTTCCTGCAAACTTAGGTTTAGACTTTTAACAAGCAAAACAGACACGTGGCTATGCTTGCACCAAGCAAATTCAAACACAGAAATTGGTTCCAAGCAGCTGTTCCACAGTCCCTGATTTATGCCACAATCAGACCTCAAATGTAGCCTTAATCACAGCAACAAAATTACCTCCTGCCACCATGACAGGACCTGGGAAACACTTAATTGCAGCGTTTCACAGTCTATTGCTCTTCCAGCCTTGCACATAGACCAAATCGATGGGTGACCAGAAGGAGTTTTATTTTAACATCCTTTGAAACAATCATGAAGCAGTAGCTAAAACTCAGCAATGAGCCCACCAAATAAATAAAAGTGACTGAACTGCAAGCAGGCAGAATGTGTATCTGGTATTATTCTTAGTGATAAAAATTATATGGCATATAATGGCATAATATAAAACGGTAAAAAGAAAAAAAAAAAATCGAATGCTATTCGATTATCTTTTTTTCCTGCACTATGTCGCACATTTAATTCTATTTACTGTGCAGTAGGTGATGCTTCGCCTGAACATTGCTTACTTCAGCTGGAATCACTTTCCAATAACTTGACTGGCAGAAAAGCACTAAGAATCCAGGAAACAAATTTTAGCCTTTAACATACATCTATGTCTCATCAAATATGTAGGAGCTACATGTAAGAGTGTATTTTTATGAACAAGAAGGAAGTGCTTAGTGCCCCAATAAATCACTGCCAGATGGCTTTTTTTTTGTTTGCTGCTTCTGTTCATATATTTCCAAAGTCTACGCAAGGTTGAGTTCGAGCATATATAATACTAGTCGAATATTAATTGTGAACACAAAATTTTTATAAACCATTTTCACTATGCTACCATTTCTTGATACCATAATACTCTAATTTACATTCAGAACAACTAATGTAGTAATTAAGGTGCAGTAAGTAATTTTCTGCTTAAGTCTGTACAAGAAAAACCTATGTCAAGTAAAATTAGGATTTCAGTGACAAATCCTAACCCAACGGCAAATCTTTTTTTTAAACTACATCTATGTAGTTTTACCAAAACAAAACGGACGTGCAATTCAAAGGCAAAATTTCTCCCATTTAGTCCTCACATTTCAACAGAAGGGCACAGGTATTGGCATGGCTCCGCCACTGCCTGGATGGCTTTCCCAGGATGAGAAAAGTGACCCTACTTTGTATTGCCACTGCACTTCTCTAATGCTTAACAACAAAAGAAAAAATCAGTCCTGCTACCACAGTTCGTAGTTAATTCCTTATTTTTTCAATAAACAGTCTAAAAACCCCAACTTATTCTACACAGAAATGTGCAAGAACCAAGAATGAAAGTCTGATCTCTCAAAACCATTGTTATGGATTTGTAATAAAATATGATTTTGATCTTGGACAAAATTGGATTTGTGAGACTATTGATTATTAAAACTTCAAGAGAAAAAGGTGAAAAAAATCTACTTTTAATGTCTGTGAAGTATGTTTTTTGACGTAAAAAAGAAAGAATAATTTTGAAAACCTTAACTTTGCACCTGTACTGAAAAAAATGAGTGTTGCATGCATTCACTATGGTCATATTAAAGTCATCCTAGTTTTCAAAATAACAACTCACACCTTAACATTATCAACTATATTTTAAAATATTTTTATAAATAGTCATAGAAATGAAAACTCTCAAAATCTAACAATGCTAATTTGCTTTTGCCCTAAAGATTCCAGGATAATTTACAGCATCTCCGGAGTACAATAAGATGACCTGCATGCAGAGGAAGTTTGTATAGGCCACCAAAACTAGCAATAATCCTGTAAAAAACTGAGGCTGTAGCCAAAGTCAGTAGTGCAGGACAGCAAGAAGGCAGCAGTGACACTTGGAGAATGACTTGCCCAGCACTGCAGGACAGATTAGATGATCCAGCTGTAAGAATATCAGTGTCTGGGTAACATTCTTGCTGTACAACAAGCTGCAACAAATTCTACCTACTTTAAAACATCAAGACAGCTTTGTTACAAGCTATCAGAAAAGGTATTCACGACCTATGATCTCAAATTAACTACTAATTTTTTTTGGAATGCTAAAGAACAAGAAATGGAAAAAAAAATCCAAAAACAGGCCCTATATATTTGAGAAATCTGTGTTTAAATGATACAGAATTTGAGTTGCCAGAATTTACCTGGACATTACTCCCGAAACACTGTTAAAACTGAAGTTGACATTTTTACAGTGAACAAATAACTGTGTAGATAAGCTTTTTAGACTGGTATTTCCTGCTGGCAATGGAAGTTTCACAATTTAATGTTAAAATATGATTAAAAAAAATATAGTTATCAGAAATAGACCTGACATTCCAACACAAGCTGTTTTAAGGGGAAAAAATGAAAAAAACAAACAAAATATACCTATAGAAACGAAAAATGTCCCCTGAAATCCCACATTTTCACAGTACTAAACATGATTTCTTGCCTGACTGAAGTTATTTTCCCTTGATCATACAGTTTGTTATTTAACTTAACCTTCTATGCTTGTCTAATAAGCATATGACTTTGGGAGAAACACCCGATTCAGAAACAGAAACTTCAATCATAATTAGAATCACAGAATGCCTAAGGTTGGAAGGGACCTCTAGAGGTCATCTAGTCCAACCCCCCTGCACACGCAGGGCCACCTAGAGCACGTGGCACAGGGCTGCATCCAAGCAGGTCTTGAAGATCTCCAGAGAAGGAGACTCCACAACCTCTCTGGGCAGCCTGTTCCAGTGCTCTGTCACCCTCACTGTCAAGAAGTTCTTCCTTAAGTTCCCGTGGAACTTTTTATGCCTCAGTTTGTGGCCATTTCCTCTGGTTCTGTCAGTGACCACCACTGAAAAGAGGCCAGCCCCATCCTCCTCACTGCCTCCCTTGAGGCACTTATAGACACAGATCAGGTCCCCTCTCAGCCTTCTCTTCTCCAGGCTGAACAAGCCCAGCTCCCTCAACCTCTCCTCATAGGGCAGATGTTCCAGGCCCCTGATCATCCTTGTCGCCCTTCACTAGACTCTCTCCAGCAGCTCCACATCCCTCTTGTACTGTGAGGCCCAGAACTGGACACAGTACTCCAGATGTGGCCTCACCAGGGCTGATTAGAGGGGTAAGATCACCTCCCTCGACCTGCTGGAGATGCTCCTTTTAATGCATCCCAGGATGCCATTGGCCTTCTTGGCCACGAGGGCACACTGCTGCCTCATGGTCAACCTGTTGTCCACCATGACGCCCAGGTACTTCTCTGCAGAGCTGCTCTCCGGCAGGTCGGTCCCCAGCCTGTACTGGTGTCTGGGGTTATTTCTCCCCAGGTGCAGGACCGTGCACTTGGCCTTGTTGAATTTCATGAGGTTTCTGACCGCCCAGTTGTCCAGTCTGTCCAGGTCCCTCTGGATGGCAGCACAGCCCTCTGGAGTATCCGCTACTCCTCCCAGCTTCGTATCATCTGCAAACTTGCTGAGGGAGCACTCTGTGCCTTCATCCAGGTCGTTGATGAATAAATTGAACAGGACTGGACCGAGGACTGACCCCTGGGGGACTCCGCTCAACACAGGCCTCCAACTAGACTCTGCACCGCTGATCACCACCCTCTGAGCTCTGCCATCTAGCCAATTCCCAATCCACCTCACCGACCACTCATCCAGCCCACACCTCCGGAGCTTGTCCAGGAGGATGTTGTGAGGGACAGTGTCAAAAGCCTTGGTGAAGTCAAGGTAGATGACATCCACCGCTCTCCCCTCATCTATCCAGCCGGCCATCCCATCACAGAAGGCTATCACATTAGTCAAGCATGATTTCCCCTTGGTGAATCCATGCTGACTACTCTTGAGCACCCTCTTGTCCTCCACGTGCCTGGAGACAATGGCCAGTATGAGCTGTTCCATCACTTTTCCAGGTACGGAGGTGAGGCTGACTGGCCGGTAGTTGCCCGGGTCCTCCTTCTTGCCTTTTTTGAAGACTGGCGTGACATTGACTTCTTCCAGTCCTCCAGCACCTCCCCCGTTCTCCAGGATTTTTCAAAGATGATGGAGAGTGGCTTGGCTACGACATCCGCCAGCTCACGCAGAACTCTGCGGTGCATCCCATCAGGGCCCATGGATTTGTTGGTATCGAGGTGCCTTAGGTGCTCCCTGACCCAATCTTCCTCTACCCTGGGGAAGTCTTCCTTTCTCCTGGCTTCTTCTCTTGTCCCTAGGGCCTGGGACTCTACAGGGCTGCCCTTGGTAAACACCGAAGCAAAGCAGGCATTCAGCAGCTCTGCTTTTTCTGTGTTATTCGTAACCAGGGTGCCCATCCCATTCACTAGAGGACCCACATTTCCCCTACGCAGGAAGACTGAAGAAAAATTTTTGACATTCTAATTTCAGGAAAAAAAATCACTATAAAAAGCACTAAAATCTGTATAACTTAACAGAAGCAGATAGACTTCATAATAAATGTCTCTAATGCCTTCCCTCTGATGAATTCAGCCCCATTTATTTACCCACCCCCATTCTCTTCCTTCTTTTGGGTTGCAAGTGCACAGAGAATTACTATCTGCATGAACGTGGTAAAAAAAAAAAAAAATCTTACATCTTGGAAAGACAGAGTAAAGAGCTTTATTTTCACAGATGCTCAGTGCTAGCTTCAATGTTCTTCCTTTTAATTAATGCACAGTCTATATACCTTTAATTGTTACCCAAAGGTACATAAGACAGCCAACTGTCATAGTTTATTTTTGTAGGAAATAATAATGCAATTTGGCTGATTTAAACAGATTTTAAATCAAACATCCCAAGCCCTCAGGCCTACACATCTGCAGAAAATCATCTGCAAGTAGAAAATTAAACATCTGCATAAATCTTAACAAAACAGGGCCTAAGGCACTGGTAGAAGGGGTAACAGTAGTGCAAGGATTTAAAATCTACCTAGAACAAACGGTTTTGTTTATCATTGCTAAACCAATGATAAAAATTGCACTTTAAAGGAATTTTAAACTACAGAAAAAGAGTAAAGAACAGGTAATGTTAATAACAGCAAATCAGAAGTTTAAATTTACGATAAAAATGAATTATTTAGGAAGCAGAAAGATAATCAGTCAACCTTGGCATAATTACTGTCATCAAATTCAAAATACTTCCCTGCCAAAAGGTTAGCTACCTTGGTTATGCATTTTATTAGGCTTTCTCAACCCCTCCTGGGGTTTCTTGACATTAGAAACAAATTTTTGTAATATTTTATTTCAAGGAATGGACTCTCAACATTTTCTGCATTAGAACTCCCATAAGTAAAATACAGCTATGTGTCATAAAAAGCAGATGCTTTGGCCTCAATCTATCTGTATGTAAAAGCTTTTCCTGAGTAAAATCCATTTCTGTGCAATGTAGAATTTTAGTTTTAGAAACAACTACTTTACATTTTCTGAACTCTAAATCTAAAACACATTAGGAAAAGGTATATAATAAACACACAAAAAATAGCTTAATAATATAAGGAAAAAAATGCAGGCACTGGAATGAGATCACTTACCTATATCCAGACATATGACCTCTTCCATCCATGTCATATCCCCCTCTACCTCCTCCCTGTGACCCGCCATATCCTCTATTATCTTCTCCATACCTACTCTTTTCACGACGATCGTCTGGAAAAGAAAAAAAAAAAAAAGACAAAAAATTTTGATGTTGCTCAAGTTTGCCATTTAAAACTGGAAGCCATCAATTCTTAACCATCTCCCTTACATTATCTATTCCAGAAAGTAACAGGACATAGTTTGGTTTTGCTTCAGTTACCTCCCTTGGTTTTCAGGGCCACAATGTATCTCAGAACACAAGTATTTCCACAGTTTAACTACACCATATTTTCCCAAATATTAAGCCATAATAAACCAATGTACAGTGTCCGATGTACACTCTTCATTCCACTCTTACATAGCCTTTTCTGTTTGTACTGACAAAAGAGAACTCAGAAGATAGAATAAGGATAAAAGTGGCAGAAAAAGTGGCACAGGCCCTGCCACTTTTTATAAAGTCAATGAGGAAAAGGGGTAGAACTTAGAAACTTCCCATTTCCTTCTATCTGAGGATTCACCTGTATGGTAAAGCTGGAATGTGAAGTGCAAAAGTTCTTTACAGTTGAGCAAGACACACCACCTTCATGCAGAAAGAAGGTCCGAAACAGATTAGAAGAAAATTCCATCCAGAAACTGCAGAGCTCCAGAGACGTGGATTCTGCAAAGCTGACCCTGCTGCAAATGCAGCTACAACAATTATGGGGTCCTGATTGCTTTTCATCTCCGTGTAATGTTTTGAAAATCTCCACAAACATTCCCCAAAAATGTAAACATAGAAAAAAAGAACTTTCTCTATTCATCAAATAATCTATCCAAGGGAGGAAACATGACTTTTTCATGGTGTAAAACATCATCTTTTTCTTCTCTCATTTACTAGCCAATATTGAATTCATCCTTGAGTTTTACCTTGGCTGTTGTGGCTATAGCCTCCCTTCTGAGACTGGTAGGATTGCTGAGAGTGGCCGTACGAGCTTTGGTGCTGGTTATAGCCTGACTTTTGGTCGTACGAGCCCTGGTGGCCATAGCCCGACTGCTGGTCATACGAGCCCTGGTGGCCATAGCCTGACTGCTGGTCATATGAGCTTGACTGCTGGTCATAAGAGTCTTGGTTTTGTCCATAGCTTGACTGCTGGTCATAAGAGCTTTGGTGCTGACCATAGTTTGACTTTTGTTCATAAGAAGAGCCTCTTCCACTTAAAATAAACAGAATTTGTATTAATAGCTAAATGTTCACAGAACAGAGAAGAAAATAATTTGAAAATACACGACAAATCCTTTTCTACAAAATCGCAAGGAAAACACCTGCTGCTCATGTAATATTGTGCAGTTGGTAATTCCAGCCTCCAAAAAAACCTTTGCATTCACTGAATTGCAATCTTTTTTTTTTCCATTCATTTTACCATTTTGTCAAGATAATTTCTAGCTCTAATGATATCTGCTATACACTTGCAGTTCTTTCTATTTGATGCTATCTGTATTTAGCATCCCACCAACTTTCATCAGAAACATTGACAAATATCAAATCAGGGATAGTCCAACTCAGTTCATCTCTACATTCTGAGAGAGAATCATCAGTTATTCTTCCCTGACTACGGTTACCAAGTCAATTTAATACCAGCCACAAGAGGAAATCTCATCTAGACCCCCACTTCCCTAGGCTGCTTACTGATTCTGTATGCAAAGTGGAAACAAAACTATTCTGAAAATCTGGGTATATGAGAACTATGGTTCCCCTAGGCTTCAGCTGGGTTACCCTGTCACGGAAGGAAATTAGATTTGAGGAACAAATCATATCCAGAAATCAATGGCCATTACTCTTCCCCTTATTTTCTGCCCGGGTGCTCAGTTGTAGTTTAACTGTATTATTCTTTTCAGGAATTGAAATTAATCATTGGCCTCTGACACCTTTTCTTTTCCTCACGCCTTTCCACAGATGATTAGGCACTCCATTTGCCATTCTCCAGGCTCTGGCAATATTACTTGTTCCTCAAAAAAATACCAGGGCAAAAAAAAAAAAAAAAGAATTCTGAGAGCACAAGGAAAGCTTTAGCCAGCATTTCAAAGCACTTTAGGATGAAGTCCTTTGGACTCACCAACCAGAAAATAATCTGTTTATTTAAATATCATCTCACCTACTCTCTCCCAGTTCTAACCTATATCTCACCTTTAACCAAACCAATCCCCGGGACAAAGAGATTGCTAAGATTTTTGATTGTTTCTTTACTTCCAAAAAAGGTCAGCTCCATTATGGTCTTTTCAAAATCACTGATAACAGGAACCACCACTGAGAGCACCCACGATTTGCTGCTTTTTCTTCCTCCCCTCAGAATGAAGAAAGATAACTATTTTGTGGCCTTCAATGTTGCTACATTTTGCACTGTTTTCCACTGCCTGTCTGGGTAGTTAAAACACTGTCTTACTGTCCAGACCCATACTTAGTACAAGACTAATAAAATCATAGGTTGTTAAGGTTGGAAGGGACCTCTAGAGATCATGTAGTCCAACCCTCCTGCACACGCAATGTCACTTAGAGATGTCCTCACACCCTGTGAGCTAATTCAGTAGCCTGTCAAATATGCACCGTGGCCACAAGTCACAAGGCCATCTCCTTCACTGGAAGACAGCGGTGACACTGCCTACATATCCTGCAAAGCCACTCTTAGATTGAATGTAATAAAAACAAAGCAAAACAAAACAAAGTTTGACCATGAATCTGCCTTATTTAGAGATATAAAACAGAACTCAGAATGCTAGTTTCTGCTGTTGACAGGTTAGGATACTACTTGTTTATATTAATATGTTTTGCAATAATAACAGTACAACCAGAAACCAAATAAAGGTTTGCTGAAGTTTTATTAGCTTTTAAAACAGTAAGAATATTTGGACTTTGGACACAAGAACGAGGTAAATACCTGACAGTTTATTTTTAAACAGGCCACATGATTCTCATTAAGGAAATAATGTAAGAAGTAACCTTGGAGTGTGTACATGTAAAAGTTTATAAATGAGATAATAAGTGTATTCTAGCATCAAGTACCCTTATAAGGCATTCAGGGAAGTCTGGCTGTATTTTCCAACACACTTTCAAAATTTTATCATGAATCTACCTAAAACTGATTTAAATACCACATCACAGAACAAAACTAAGATATATTTAAGATGGTGTAAAGCACCTAACCAGTGACCGTAGTACACATATGTGTTTTTAAGTTGCTGATGCAGAGCTGAAAGCATGGGCTTTTGAGAATCCTATTCAGTTGGAGGGAGAAAAAAAAAAAAAAAAAAAAAAAGAGATCACTTCCTCAAATTATATTTCTGAATCCTTTCTCCTCTTTTGACCAAGAAAATGTATTCTAAATCACACAGAAAGTACGCAAATCTAAGCTAAGAATCTCCTCACTTAAAAGTATATATAAAATTAATAAAAACTATTAGAATTTTATATACTGTATCTTTTTTTTTTTTTTTACATTTTTGGTCAAATGTCACAATCTTTCCTATTGCAACTTCAGGCAACTGTTTAAAAGAATATTATATAATTAAAGAATGGATCTAGTCAACCTGTCTTTTTCTTAATGAAAATACGAGTTTGTTCTTCATTTTAGCTATTATCCAAAGATTTTCTAAAGTTTCTCTTCCAACACATTCTTGACTTCAAAACAGCTGTACCCATCCTTCTCATATAAAGAAATATTCTTCCTATTCCTCCTTTCAGGCATTTAGGAGTTCTCAAAATGGAACTGGATGGTGGGGGACTTTTTTTTTAAGCAAATATACCAGGAAACTTATTACAGCTATAGTTAAGAATGTACAACTACTAGACAGTATTTTAATTAGCTATTGTTAACTCAGCTTACTTACCCTCTAGATGATCCTTTCTGCTGTCCCTGACTGCTGTAAGACTGCTGGTTGTATGAACTCTGATTTTGATTTTCATAACTGGATTCATCATCATATCCCTCAGAATCTTGCCCATAACCTAGAAATTGAACAAGACTTTCTTTTAGCAATTTTTCACCTTTTAATTACTGACAATAAATGTAACAAGCTAGCCAAACCTGTTTGATTTTGTCCATAGTTCCCATGATAGCTTCCATAATTCTGTCCATAAGAAGAATTGTCTCCACTTTGCCCATAGCCAGAATATCCCTGTAATTTAAAGAACATATTCAAATAAGATAAGTTCCACTGTGAATAATTACAGTTTTCCTTCTCTAGACCTGGAATGACATCACTGCAAACTCCAAAGACAGCTGAAAACAGACTTTTTCCCCAGTATAGACATAGTCACCCAAGAACAAGCTTTTACTCAGGAGCAGCTGCTTCGAGAGACATTTTTTTGCTTGTTATTTTTTTCCCCAACTTACCTGTGTTTGTCCATAACTCTGACTGCCCTGATTGCCATATGAGGAATAGCTGTAAGAGAAATAGGTATTCAGTGAACTGTGGCAGTGTATTCCATGTGAGTTAGAAAAAAAGAGTATTTTTCCTGTTACTTTGTCTCTTTTCATTTCTTTATAGCTGTTTAATCTGAGTACATTTGTAGGCATATTAAAAACGTATCAATAAATCAATGTGGTTAACAGTTGACTGACAAAAGCCTTCAGAGACAGGGTTAATTTCAGCCCTGTTTGAAGCACATATTTAAAATGTGTGTAAGGTTTAACTTGCTGTAAATTGCAAGAACTCAAAGATGAAAGAAAGCCCTATCCTAGGAATCCAAGGCATTTTAAATGTTTCAATGTAATCTTACAGAAGTTCATCTCATTTTAATCAATTACTGTTAAAACAGCTGGACTACTCAATACTAATATCATCATCAAAAACTGCACTGGTTTTAGATTTTATTTACACATTATTCTGCTACACGAATAGTTCACAAATTTTCAGAAGAACCATGTATTGAAAACAATACCATACACAGATAAAAACGGAAATTATGCACCGTTATAGGTACACAGCCTTATGATTTTCATTAATGCATTATTATCCTTGACTTTCAGACCTCCATAAAAAACATATGACAACAAACTTTCTATACCTGCAACTCCAAAGATGTATCACCATCAACCACGTCAGGCCCAAAGGAATCCCAAATTGCCTTTTATTTTTCATGTCTATTTGCCAGCAACAACCACGCCCCAGACCTACCTCTGTTGGCCTCCAGACTGACTGTAACTTCCAGAATCTAGAAAAAAAGAAGCAAGTCAATTAACATTTTATTCGTCTGGTTACTATAAGAAAAAAAAATAGGGGTGGAGGAGCTCAATACACTGTATAATTTATTTACTTCCCCTGTAGAACCAGCCAACTTTCTCTTTCTTAACAGAGGAGAAAATACTAAGAATGGGGTGAGCAGATCAGAAGTACATGCCAAATATCTGGGTTTTTTTCCTAGTATCGTAATTCTACTTTCACGGTGTCTCTTGAAACATGAGGGATTGCACAACTCTCACGGGTATTGAACTATCATCAATGAGCTGAACATGGCAGCTTAATTAATCAAGCAAAGCCAAGTAGGTCAGTGGCAACTGAACCCCTTTCAGGATGCCACGAGAGAGTTCTGCCCCAAAGGGAACAGGTGAACTTTTCTGCTATGAAACCAAGGATGAACTATGACATTTCCCACATTCTTTTTATATTGTAAAACCAGAAACACTACCAGAAGCTCAAACCAGGCAGCAACGTTTTGAAAATTCACTTACAAACAAGTTGTCCAAACAGAAATTATGACTATTATTCCCAATTAATGTAGGTATCCCTTATCACAGAAACTGAATCTTGAATGGCAAGCACACTGGAAGAATGTGGAATCCAAAATAGCAATTTATGGAAAAAAAAAAGTTTAACTTGTATTTAATATGGCTCATCTAATTTGCAAACGGTAGTGGCATTAGGAAAAACCTATGGGCATTCCTATCTCCTGGTCAAAAAACACTCTTCCTTCTTCACCAGTTTCACTAGTGCTGCCATTCCAGATAACAGCCTTATAATTTTCCCTTTCGTTTCCATTCTCTTCAAGCATCTGTATGGCCATTGTACCACCGTAACCTAAAAAACTGCAAAGAATTCTTTGTTTTCCTCTCCAACTGAGTCTTCCCCCTACTCTCTGCATTAATGTATTCTAATCCCTACCCCTGGAATTGCTTAAAAACCTGAAACTCATTGTCCAGAATAAATGTCAAACTATAAATAAACAGACTATAATCCTTTTCTTCAACAAAAAGTATCACGTTTCCCATTCTGTATCACAAACATCTACCAGAAACTAAGGTCGGATTAAAGGTTTTATTAATTTCATACATCCTACAATAAGGTTTTATTCAGATGTTAAATACTTCTCCTTTTGCACTGCAAAAGTACATTATTTCATTGCAGGACTACTACATAAAGGAAACCAAGAAGGAAAAAAAAATCTTTGAAGTGCAATTCAAATGCTTACTGGTTTTAGCAAGGTGAAGTTCAATCTTTTTACATTGTTTCAATTTTAAGGATCCTAAGGATAACAAGGTAACAAGGATCCTAAGGTAACAAACATTCAGAAATGACTGTTCTGCTCTGAAACGTACAACACATTAACATTGTTAATTAAAACAAAGACTTGTAATGGTATTTCAGAAAAAAAAAATCTTGAATAGGGATGCAATTAGCTATAATTTAAAGGCCTACTTCGGATTCTTTAGCTTCTCACTTATGGCCTTTAACAAAAAGCAATATTTTGGAATAAGTTTGAAAGCAACCAGATAAAGAGCATGTAAAATATAAATACATGGAATGCCAGGAATTTCCTCTATTAATACATTTTTCTACATGTTGAGAACCCTTTCTTGCACTGCTCAAGTCTACAAACTTCTGATAGGATTAACTGCTTCTGGAAAAGATAATTTATTCTTGAAATTCCCGGATATGGAGTTATTTTTAATGAACCTGAAAAAAGGTTACCAGAAAAATATCCTGCAAAACAAGCCAGGCACTGCAGACTAGTCATTTTGTACAGCTCTGAAACTATGGCTCTCTTAGAGGAATCTGTTGTGGATGTTTCAAAATTGATATTATACAAACGAGCAGTATTTCTTCTTATAGAAGAATAGAAACATTAAAAAGAGGGGGAAAAAAGAAAAAAACATGGGATATGTTCTTAGGTGCTAGACTGATAAATATTTGAGGTTTGAAAAAAAAAAGTGTTCTTAGTTTACTGCTAAAATCTGCTCATTTGGTAGGAGATGCCAGGTTTGACTTAGTTTTACATCCCTTTTATAAGTCTTCTCAATGTGAAGACCTGCTCTTTGCCTTAAAATACCCCGTTAACATAGGGCTTAGGTTGTTTTATTTTTATTTCACATATGGTTTGTCATTATCTACCATGAGCCGAGAGGATGCTAAAGCAGCGCGTGGTGAACAGACCTCCATCACACACCAATGGGCCCGGCATTTTGGTGCTCATCACCAGCTCCACGAGGGCTTCATCCCTCCGTGGGAAGGTGCAAAGCAGGTCGCGGAGGGGGGAAATAGAGGGGGCACGTGCAGGACCTCCCACCCCACGGCAGCAGAGAGTCAGGGCTGGGGTCATTTTTAATGGCTCTGTGGGGGACAAGGCAGACACCCCCCCGTGCTGGGGGGCTCCTCGGCTGAAGGATGTCTGGGAATGAGGAGAGACCAGTGCAGATCCTGATCCCAATCCCATCTCCATCCTCCCTTAGGGCAGATCCATGGGGAGGTTAAGGATATGGGGGGGGGAGGGGAGACACGCAGCCCACACCTGGGCAGGGGAGGGGGGCTGAAGGCCACGCCCCCTTACGACATTGGGGGCGTGGCCAACACACCCCGCACCCCGGAGGGTGGGGGCGTGGCCCGGAGGGTGGGGGCGTGGCCCAGATGGGTGGGCGTGGCCACGCTGGAAGGGGGCGTGGCCCCACGCGCCGCCGGAGGAGGCGTGGCTGCCCCTCCCCCCTCTCTCTCCCCCACGGCGGGGGCAGCGCGAGAGCGGGCGGCACCGCGGGGGAGGGGAGCCCTGCGCCCCTCTTCCCCCCCATCCTCCCCCTTTCCCCACGGCCGCGGCCTTTTCTACCTGCGCCACACGGCGCCGCCTGCGCGCGCGCGCTCCCCGCTCTCCCCGCCCGCGCTGTGCAGGCGGAGCGGCCGCGGCGGGAGCACCTACCCGAAGCCATGGCGGCGGCCTCCGGTGGCGGGCAGGGCAGGGCAGGGCACGGCGCGGGAGGGGCAGGA
>VWPW01006191.1:37780-56461 GCA_013389825.1 Crypturellus undulatus
CCGCGCCGGGGGGTCCGGGGGCAGCGGGGCCGGGCGGTGTGTGTTGGGGGCGGGCAGGGGCGCCTGGGCCCCCTGTGGCTCTGGGGACTCGGGCGCCCCTTGGAAGGAGGTGTCGGAGTAACCCCACCCCCGGGCTTGTGGGGAACGGAGTCCCCAGTGCCCCCCGTTATGGGACCCAAGGGCGTCCGGGCTCTGTGCGGGGGGGAAAGGCGGGTGTTGGGGGGTCCTACGGTGCTCGGGGCCGCGGCTGTTTGGGCTGGCGGTGTCGGGACGCCTGGGCCCCTCGCCGCGGAGCCGAGTGCTGCGGCCCGGGAAGGGCCCTTCAGCCCCCGGCCTGGGGTGGGCTCCCTGCCCCGGCTTGTGGCTCCTCGGGAGCCTCCTCTGAGCGCAAGTCGCTCCGTGCGTCTGAACGGAGCCTCTGCCGCCCGCGGGGCAGCTCCTGTGTCATCCTTCCCGCGGGCAGGACGCAGCATGAGTCGCTTTTTCTCTTACAGAGCTCCGGGGTGTTGGCAGGCACAGTCCTTACTTGGAGACAGAGCCTTGGGGAGCAAAACCGGGCTCTCATGAGCTGTGTTTGTCCATGGGAAATAATGGAAATGCCTCTCTGCTTGGGAGTAGTGGGGCTGGGAGGGGTGAGAACACCTGGGCTGCGGTGCTGGGAATTGCTGCTTGGGAATTCCTGTCGCCTGCAGGAGGGAGTGCAGCCAGGGGATGTGCCCTGGTCTGCCTGCACCTGGCGCTGCCTTGGCGTGGATTAACCGCTAGAGCGTTGGGAGACAGAATAACGCTTGGTGGGATGCGTTTAGGAAATAGGAATCGTTCCGTTTTGCTGCCTGCGAATGCAGCTCGCTGGGATGCGGTTGTGTCTGTGGCTTAAGAAACGCCATAAGGATGTGTCCTTCTGAGAACCCCGAGGAAACCCAGGTCTGTTTCTAAATTCTGGAATGGGAACAAGGTGACCGTTGAGCAGGGTCCCCTTCCTTCTCCAGTTTGATAAATCCTGATGAGCTCTTGTGTGCAGGCAGGGCAGGCTCGCGGGCAGAGCTGCTGTGGTCAGGAAGCTGTTTTGCTGCTGGGCTTCAGAAGAGCCTGATACCTGAATGGGCCTCTCCATTTCCCTCCGGACACGTTGTGTGCTGCATCAATTGCTCGCAATGCCAAAAGGGGCAGCCCATAGACAGTGCCTGGCTTGGGCAGTGATGGGAAACTCTTGTGTGCTGCATGTGACCCATGTGGTGCCAGCGAGCTGGGCAACGAGGGGGAAAGGCTGTGAGGAAAGCAGAGGTACACCAAAAATCCTGACACAACCGAGCACTTTCTTTTAAGCTTCCCTTGTGCAGGCCTGGGAGGGTTGCTGAAGAGGGGGCAGGAAGGAGGATCATGTGTCCCACTGCTGCACTAACCCTCGGGTAATTAGTCCAGCTCTGGTTGTGACAGAGCAAATCCCTTGTTCTGTTCTCACTTCTAAGTTGCCTCTCGCTCAGTCAATAATCTCTGGGGTGGTGCCTCCTGCATGGGGACAGGATTAAGCAAGTTTGTGTTTCTGCAACAGTTTTTCCAGGGCAACCAGGAAATTCCCTGGGCGAGCAAGGTCAAAACTGCTCCAGGGGTCCTGAGCACCAGGGTGCGAGGGCACAGTCCTGGCCTGCCCTTTGGGAGGTGGCAGAGCTTCTGAGAAGGAGGTTGTCCCTGGCACCCACCACCCTCTGCTAGCGGTCGGTGACCCTCCTGTCCCCGTTTTGGGAGCAGCGGTGCACGGCAACCTGTTTGTTCTGCGCCTTACAGGTGACGGAGCCGCTGCGTGTGCAGGGAGACCGATGGGTCCTGGCAGCACCTGTTGCATTACCCCGTTCGCCCTGCGGCAGAAGCAGCACGTGGAGCTGCATCCCAGCTCGGAGCCCTTTGATGTTTGCTCTCTCCTTTGGCTGCCACGAGGCAGCAGTGATAATGTGTTTGCTCAGCCTCTAAGGGCTAGGCAACAGGCTGCCCTGCCCGCTCCTACAATCTTCTCCCCATCTTTTTTTCTCTTATATAGAAGAAAAATATCTGCTGACTACCTTTACTAACACTGGACTTTGTTCTGTTTCCTGATATAGACTCTCTTGCCTTTTAAGAACACCATTCATGAAACTTGCATAAGTTGTTTTCGCCGTGTGATCGTTTCATCCAAGCGGTAAGATTATCTTATAGCGCTGTGATGAAGAGTGAGTCACCAACCCTGCCGTGGCAGGTGCACCTCTGCAAAGACTGTGGTTAGAGAGGCTGAAATTTCATATAGCAGAGCAATAATTACAGAGTACTTGTAATCTTGCTGCTCCTCCCCAAGTAAGCATTACAATCGATCATGTGCTGCGAATCGGGCACAGAAGCTGCAATGAGTAGGAGAGAAGTGCTCGTAATGCTGAAGGCTTCTCAAAGGTTGTAAGTCCAAAGGGTAATGAATCTGAACCCTATAGCAGATTATAATAAGGTTCTTGATTTGTTTTCAACTACTTTCATTCCTCTGGTTGTCTTTCAAAATTTCTTGTGGCCACTTGCAGTGGAATCAAGTAGCATCTTTGACAAATTGTCCTTTGCATTCTCAATTGTCTCTATGGTCTAAGAGGTTGCAAGCTTTGGAATTAAAGTGGGGTGTTTTTTTTTTTTCCTTGGAAAATGTGGATATGCATGTCCAAATCCTGTGTGAAGGTCCAGTAACCAGCCTAGGGAGCTCATAGAACTGACTTTGCTGCTTTCGCAAATGCCCTGGATCTTGCTGCGTGGTTGCTTGTGAAACGCATCTATTGACTTCATGGGTTCACGGGTCATTGCTAGCATCTCTTGGTTGTGCTTGCTGCGAGCTCTGGAGGAGCAGGCTGATAAAATGCCTAGGAGGATTGTGCAAGCCCTGGTTGTGCAACATAGCTGCATACGTAAATGTTTGAGGTAACAGAAGCAACTTAATCTTGTAATGGAAAAGAAAAAGTGTCAAGTACCCTGTGCTTATGTGGACCACGTTAGTGTGGAAGGGCAGAGCTCGAGAACGGCACTTTGTGGTGGAAGAAATCAAAGTCTGTGGCTGCCAACCTTTTGTCGTGTTTCTGTAGTGTAGCAGCCACAGACAAAATAAATCATTGAAGAGGTGGCTGGGCAGCTGAGCATGTGTTTCTGCCACGGGTACATCGTTTTTTGGGTGTAGTGGAGTAGTGGGTTGCCCTTGGGAGTCAAGGCTTCAGGGATTCAAAATGTTAGCAGTGGTGCAACTCCGTTCCCATTTCAAACTGTTCCTGTTGTGGGATGCTTGAGTTGTCCTGCCCTGGGAAGGAGAGGGAAGGAGCAATATTAGCTCGCAGAAGAGCAGTGCCTGCTTTTCTCGAGCTTTGTTTATGCTGTAAACCTGAATGCTTGTTTTTCTGTTCTGGATCACGCTAATCTGTGTGGAGGTAGGTTGTTTGTTAAGAGTGTTAAGAGGGTGAGATGCCTTTCATGCTTGTTCAGAGTTTGCAAGAAGAGCCTTTTCCTGGTCAAGGAAGAATGAGCAATTAAGTAGTTATGGGTTACTTTCTCTCAAGACAACTTGGCAATGTTGAATCATATGTTGGATAATGCCTTAAATCCTTTTGCTCAGTGTAATGGTGTAGTCTTACCTTGGCACACCCACAGAATAGAGTTGCCTCCTACTTCACTAAAACATTTTTTCTTGTTCTTCCCTTGCTTTTATAACTATTCTGCTGTCCTTGCATGATATCTATGGGCCAGAAAAAAATGTGAATGCACCACTGAAAGTTCAAATACACAGCATTTCTGTGCTCCAGACTGATTGATGGCCGTTCTGCTTCTTTCTTGTGGCTAAAACAGAAATATTGCCAATCCCTGAGCTGTTGTGTCAAGGCCTGATTAGAAGAGACCTTGTGTGGAGAGAGTAATTTGTTGTGTTTCTTTCCAAAGAAGCAGCTTTGGGTTGTGTGCCTGCTTCTTACCCCTTTTCAATATGATCTTGCAGCCAAGTACCAGGTCAGATATTGAGGCTGATGGGTGAGGAAGGTTCCCCGCTGTGCGTCTATCCTCAGTTTCAGTGTGTTGCTACTACTTAGTACCAGTACCTTAGTACCAGGTCTCTTGCTAATACTGCAATGCTGGCAGGAAGAGAAATCTTCACTGCAGCAGGTGAGAAAATGGAGTCAGAAGAGATGAGGCACAGTAGCCTGGACATAAATATCATCTCACTCCCAACTACTTCTGTGCCTTCTACTGCTGACTCTTCTTCCTGATGGAAGGGGCATCTGGTAATGCATGGCCATGTGCATCTAGGGAGTTCGTGTGGGTCTTTCTTGGTCAGAAAAAGGGTTCCTGCAGAGCTTGCAGGGTGCTGCAACACTTTGTTTCTGCTTTTTTGAGCAATTTCTGTGCTGAGTCAGTGACACAAGGGCCATCATGTGGCTGCCGAAAGCTGCCTTCTGCCAAGTCATCTCAGCAATGTTCACTTGTTCTGCACAGGGCTCTTGTTGGACCCGACGTGGAGACTGCCAGCCTGAAAGAGCTGGCAGCTTTCTGAGCGTATTTTGCTTTTAGACTTGAACAGACTCCTGTTTGCAAGAAGCCGGAAAACAGTCTCTTGGTGAGTGTCCTCGCTGGATGTGCACAGGCGCCTGGCAGGGAGGGTCCTGGTGCTCCAGGACTCGTGACTGCTGCCGAGATGGGTGGGATCCTTCCTGGAGGCAGGTTTGGCTTTAAAGCAGTCTCCTGGGGTCCCCCCTCCCCAGCAATTACCTGGGACCCTCTGGACGTTGCTGCCGATGGCTGCAGCTTGGCTGGCTGCTCTGTGCTGAGCTCTGTCTGAATGCTGCCCCTCTCCGGCAGTACCTGCGTGAACAGCATGGCAACTAGTGACATTGTATTGCTTGAGTAGCCTGGTTTCTCATATAACTCGGTTGTCACGGATTTTTCTGTGTGCTTATTGCAAAACAGAGCCTCTGCCTCCAGCTCCTGCATTTACATCATCCCCAAGTGTCCAAAGGGCACTGCTGCCGCTCGGTGCCGGTTCTGAAAACTCCACAAAGAATTCAGCTGGGTGCAAAAATAAAAGGTGAGAGGCCTGGAAGATGGGAGCGTGGCCGTTCCAGTGCGCCAGGCTGGGGTGCAGCAGGACTCGTGCTTATTACTGCATGGATGCGTGGGGATCCTGAGGAAGCATCTGCCTGGTTGAGCCTAGTGCGTGGGCTCAGTGGAGGTGCGTGCTCAGATCCGCTGGCCAGCGCGATCCTCATCCCGGAGGAAGAGCCAGACCATCCCTGGGATAAGTGGGGATGGTTGTTGGAGCTGCGAGCGGTATCTGTGGCTGGCGGTGCGAGGCCCTGCTTGCTCAGCACTCTCCCTTCTCCTTTCTCTCTCTCGTGTGCGCGGGGCTGACGTGAGTGATATGTTTACAGCAGCACAGGTCAGAGCTCAGCCACTGGCTTTTGCAGCAAGAGTCACAGGCCCTCATCCTGCTGCGTAACCGGGAAGCCAAATTGTCCCAAGACGCTTGAAATGAAGAGCTAAGGGCCTGCACAAATCATCAAATTAGCTTCAGAGCTGAGCTTGCGTGGCTACTAGAAGATACTGCAAACCATTGTGACTTACGGTAACATCCTTAAATTTGGCAAAAAGCTGGTGACCCAGAGGTTTCCCTATGAACTTGGTGCTGTGCCTGCTGGTTGGAGGGGCTTTGGGGACTTCTGCTGCATTATATCCTATTGCCATCGTGAGCTGTGTGCAAGAGAGCAGTAGATGGTTACTGATGACTTGTTTTTTAGGGTGCTTCTCATTCATTCTTGTTTTGTTCTAATAGTAATTTTACTCATATTTTAATTCCATATTAACCCTGAGATGTGATAATGCCTTCAGTCCATGTGGAAATCCTGAGGGATTGAGGATGCTTGGCACTGACAAATAGTGAAGTTTGCTTCAAGGCTGTGCATTAGAGTTAAAAAAATATACTTTTTTAGTATAAAAAAGAAATGCATTTGTCTGGCAACGTAAAGATGTGCAGAGATGTTCCCCTGTGCCTTGAATGATTGTGAGCTGCTGTATGTGAAGTAAAGCCCCAGCCTCAGAAGAGGCATTTAAAGGCTCAGAAGCTGTGCTGAAATACAGCACTGCCTGACTGCAGCCTTTCATAGTGCTCTGCATGACACGGGTGCCTTGCATCCCGTCTCAGACTGACTCTTCCAGAAGATACTGTGTGTATAATAAAGGGTTGAGAACTGGAACAAAGATTTATAAAAGTGAGGAAAATGCAGTTCTTGTCTTGACTGAAGATACAGCAAACACTAGGGATAAAGAAACTATTTGGGTTCAGAATTTTCCACTTCTGCCTCATTTTTTTTTCTTTTTAAACAAATTCTGGTTCTCTGAGAGTTTTTCTGAAAACTGTAGAATTTCACAGTTAAGTTCCAAGGAAGAGTCAGGTTCCCCTTCTGCCGCACTTGGAGAAGGATATGCAATTGAAAAAGAATTGCTGTGAGTATCTGGAAAGCCCTTGTTAGAGCCAGCAGGATGAGATGGAGATAAACAGAGGAGCAGTCTTGTGCTGAAGTGAGTTACGGGCGTTGTTCCTGAGTTATGACAACCTCTGAAAAATGAACTGTGAAACAAAATTCCACATCCTTTGTATTTCTTTTGTTGCATTTAAGTAAATCCTTTCTGAGGGAGGGACAAGATGAAGGCAGAGGGGAAAAGAAACAACCTCTACCTAGGTTATAGGACTGGGATAACTGAGTTGTAACGTCCAGGACCAGGCAGTGGCAACTCTCCAAATGGCAGCAATGGGCTGGGCAGCTGTAGGGCTCCCCTTTGAAGTGCAGGGGGGTCACAGTGTGGTGAAGGCCAGGAGATAGGGAGGCTTCCTCCTCCGTGTCCGTCTGCGTTGCATTCCTGAGACGCGGCCTCCCGAGGGTGCCTCCTGCCAAGGCTCTGCTCCCTTCTCAACCCACGCTGCAAGGTCTGGGAGAGCAGAACAGCTCTCGCTGGCTGCCTCTTTCCTCTCTTCTGGGAGCCTCTGCTGCTTTGGGCAGTGAGTTGCTGCTGGAGATGTTGTCCTGGCCTTGATGATTAGCCCATGAACTTGTTTTCTTGCCCCGTGCAAAGCAAGTTGGCTGCTGCCCATATCTGAGCTATCAGGAGCTGGGCATGAGTTGCACTCACGGCCTGCGTGTTCCTGTCCCGCAGCTGGCGGCTGCTCGTGAGGATATCCAGCTTGAAAGCCCCCTCCACGTGTGGCTTGTTGCAAGGAATCCCCTGTGCAAGGATCAGCTGCTCAGATCAGCTGCTTGGTGCTCAGGAGGAGGAGGTGGTGGGAAGGGGGTTGAACTGGGTGCAGCTTCTGTCCAAAACCTCATTAAGGTGGTTGCTTCCAGCCTTGGTTGTTCAAGGCTTCCCCTGTCCATAGGATAGTCCTGGCCTCATGCTGTGACCTGCACTTTAATATTCACATCTGAGTGATGCAGGGTAGAATCTTGAGGCTACAGCAAACTCTACTCTGTTTTACATCTACTGCCTCCTAAGCCCTTTTCCTTGCTGCCCATTGGATGCTGCACTAACCCTCAGTGCTTGACATCCTTGTCCCAGAGCATAAATTTTAGTGTGGTTTTTGCCACAGGAAAAGTACTGTCAAGGAGAGGTGATTAGAAAAGACTGGTGCTATTCCTTGAACCCAGCCTTGAGGATAAACATCCTGGTATGTTTGTATTGCTCTGTTCGAGTGAAACTGGCACTGTAACGTGTATTGGGCAACGGAGGCAGCTTGGGCCGGCTGTGAAGAAATACCCCTTTCAGTGTTGGAGAGGCTTACCCAGACAGCCGGTGTCTGGGCCCTGCTTTCTCTGCCTGCTCTTGCAGAAGGACAGGGGCTGTGCTGTGCTACGCAGCAGCAGCGGCTTTGGCAGCGCTTGCGGGTTCATCATCACGAGACGAGCAGCTCGAGCCGGGTGAGACTGCGAGAGCCAATGCTGGGTGCAAGAGGACGGGCTGCCTGGTAGCCTGTGGTCTTCCCACAGGTGAGACGAGGTGGCATCAAGGGGTGAAGAGAAGAATGTCCCCTTAGTTGCTGACAGGCTCCTCAGGGATTTATTGAACCCGAAAGTGGAGGAGGAGAGGAGCTCTGCTGCGGGCTGGGTGTTGTTGGCAGTTAAATCACGGTTGTGGATGCTTTACTGAACAGTTTAGTCTACGGTTGTGTAGCAATAGTGCCCGGCTCTTGCTTGGCTCTGAAAGCCTGTCTGTGAGGAAGAGCAGCGTGACCTGACTCTTTTATAGGGAAACAGGTATCTTGCTGTTCACTATCAGCAAGGCAGAGAGGCCACCTCATAGCTGGTGGCTTAATGCCACAGTGCTTGTGTCTTCAGGGGCTAGACTTTTCCTCATTAGGAACATCAGCAAGCAGAGAACCTGGTCGAGAGAGGAATGGAAAGGCGGCTGCTGCGTTCGTTCTGCTGGGAGAAAACACGGAGCCGTAGTGAATTACGTAGACCTAAGCTGTGCGAGGAGCCGCGAGCGGTGAGCTCTTCAGTATTGCCAAATCTTGACTCCCATGCGGGCAAGATGCCCCTGAACCACTGCTGCTCGGGTGTGATGCTGCAGGCTGGGCATCCTTTGGCATGTCTGGTATTTTAGGCAGTTTGTCCGTGTTGGGCAGTGCTGCCCTGGCTGGCCTGGCAGCAGGAGCTCCGCTCTGGCAGGCGATGCAGGGTAAAGCAGAGGCTGTTCCTTCTGCTCCCAACAGACCCTGAGCCGGAGGGAGGTCCAGGAGCTCCAGGAATTAACATTCCTGGCTTGTCTGGATACTTGAAATCACAGACTTGGAGGCAATAACTTTACTGATATTTTTCCTCTCTGTTTGCCCCTCTCCTTTAGAGAGCTGGCTCTGCCTCTCCAGCCCCTGTGGCTTCAAGCCCTTAGCAAGTCTCCCTCATTAGCACTTTCTTCTGCTCCTTAAGCTTCTCCTTCCTTTTTCTTCCAGATTCCTGAATGCATTACTATAATGTGAAACTTCAAGCTGTTTTCTCTCACCCCAATATAGCTTGAAGTTTCTGAGTCCCCTATTGCCCCTATTTGAGTCCCAAAGCTTTCAGCTGGTAGATGCTGTTGTACTGAACAGGCTAGTTCTCCTCTTGCTGCTCTGCCACGTGCTGTGTTCCTTCAGCACTTCTGTGACTCAGTCCTTTTTTTTTTTTTTTTTTTTTTCCTTTTCTTTGCATGCAAGTTCAAATGTCCATGGTCTCTTGCATTGGCAGCACGCCCAAGTACAAGGCAAGAGTCACTTTGCCCTTATGAATCAGGTTTGGAGTTAATTATCTGTTTGCTTGGATAGAGCACGTCCTTGCACACCGCAGAACTAATCTTCCTATCTGGACTGTGGTCAGCGGAGTTCAGAGCTTTGGCAAAGCCGCAGGGATCACAGGGCTACCCTAGGGCCAAGGGGGCCGGATGAGTCTTTGCCGTGCGGTGCCGTGGCAGTGGCCATGGGTCGTTTAAACTCTGTCCTAGATTCCCCCAGAGCCTTGTCCTGCCTCGCGGGGCTGCCGTGAAGGTTTGTTTGCGCCAACAGCATCGCTGGTTGGGGCTGTGCAGGGGACCGGGCTGGATGTGGGACTGTGGGGTCCTGCCAGGCTGGTGTGGGCCAGTAAGAATGAGAATTCCCAAAGAATGAAAGCACTTTGCCAAGTGATGGTTGACATTTTGAGGTCTGCTTTCCAGGAGTTTATCTTGATGTGTTTTGTGATGTGAAGAAACAGAGAATGGGAGGCGATAAGGGATAATTAAAGGTTAACTAAGTGCATGCACCAGCAAGGAGTATTCAAGGGCTTGGACGGGGTGCAAGGGGCGTGGCGGGAGCGATGGTGGATGGGAGGTGTTTGCAACTTGGCTGTCGTGACAGCCTGATGTGGGAACACTCTGGGAAAATCCTGCTTGAAAGTGCTGGGAGCTGTTGGGCTCCCTTGTGCTGCTAGGACAGAGCCTGTGAAAGAATGATCTGAAGGGCCCTTAGTGCTCTTTTTTCCTTCTGTGACTTTTTGTGACTGCTGGTGTTCACTTACTTTCTTCCTTTCCAGGTTCTCTGATCATCATGGGGGATGCGGGAATGAAACAAACGGTTCCTACTCCAGAGAATCCCGCTGAGCAAGACTCTCTCTTCAGCATGACTGATCTGTTTCTCATCTCGCTCATCACTGGACTTTTGACGTACTGGTTCTTCTTCCGCAAGAAAAAGGAAGAAATCCCTGAGCTTCCCAAAATCTCACCAGTGTAAGTAACAGCTCTGAAGCAATATAGAGTAAGAGTGGCTTTCAGTCTTGCTTATCTGACCACAAAGTCATTCTCTCTTTTCCTGTCCCACTCAGGATTTCTAGATCACTTGTACAGCTGGGTTCTCCCTGGGCTGGGTTTCCAGGCTTCTGGGAGGAGGGGTGATAAAAGTCATATCTGATATTTAGGTGATACTTCTAGCACTGGCTTTTCACTCTGAGTCCGTGCACAATACAGCACTTGTTAGTATTTTTTTGCCTTACCATCCAAGGAATTACTTCGCCCCCTCCCAAGAGATGGGTGACTTTTGCAGTTGCTGGTGTGAGTTTAAAGATCTCCTTTCTGAGCACTCTGTGCTGCTGGTGGGTCCTTGGAGGCTGCAGAAACACTCGGCCATGCAGGAGGGAACTGTGCTGAGATGTGGGGATGGCTTAGCTGGATGGTGTACCAGGTGTTGAGAAGGGTCACCGTGTGAGCTCTTGCTGAAGGATAATCAAGGGCAATCATTAACAGCCATAGTTAGATGACTGCATCCTGTAGTGTGACTCTTCTGGTGCCGTCCAGGTTCAGTTCCATGAAATTCAGTCACACCAGTGCTGTGCTTGCCTACCAGATAAGGAGAGATCCCAAAGTGCACTTCTCCCCACTCATGTTTCTTTTAAATTGCTTTTCTATCTTGCAGTGCAGAAATCCCTGTGGAAGAGCTGGGCTACAGTTCTACCTTATCCCATGCCTTGGCCCAAATTATTAATTTGCTTTCCCCAGACAAAGCAAGAAAAAGCTCTAAAAGCCTCCATCTGTACTTCAGAGGGCTTAGGAATTGTTTTGGTGGCTATTGTTTACTTTTTTTGATAAAAGTCATATTAAATAAATCTGGAGAAAGGTAGATTTGCTTTTAAGCAGATTTCCCATTTAGGAAATCTTATGTACACTTATCTATGAAAAGAAAAAATAGTTTTTAGGGAGCTGGAAGGTAGTTCCTTTTCATGGGCTGCTTAGGAGCTCTTGTGAAACATGCTTGACTGATACCAGGTCTCTGTAGTAGGAGGAGGTTGGATTTAGTGATGGGAGAGGCCTTGTTTCCACCCTTTCTTCTGCAAATAGGGTCAGGTGAATAGGGTCAGGAATGAGCAGCGTTGGTGGAGATTTAGGTGTGCCCAGTTCCTTGTCTCAGGCATGTACCAAACTTCCTAGCAGTTTTCTACTGTGCTTTTTAGGAGCATTTTTTTTGTAGCCAAAATGTAGCAAATTGCCTTGTATTGATAAAACCAATAAACCAAAGTTTGAAACCCCCTTAAGGAGAGATCTTAGGAGGTGGCTTTGCACATTCTCTCTCCCGCCAGTATGTTGGGATCTCTTTCCTGTACAGATGAAACTTCCCCCAGATTGAAGGCCAGCCTGGTGCCTGGCAGCTCCAGCCTTAGCCTATCTGCTCGTGCTTGCAGTATAAGGCCTTTATGGCACGTAACTGCCTCATGTATTTGTAACACAGAGTGCAAATTCTCTTTAGGTCCCCAGTATCCTGAGGGGATTTGTTTATGTGATGCAGAGATGGAAAAAAAAGGAGAAGGGTGATGGCTGGCTCCTCATGACGTGTTCAAGACTTTGCATGCATTTGCACCTGCAAGGCAGTGTGCAGGAAGTGGCTTTCTGCACGTGACATTTCTTAGCGGGTGCTCTGAAGGGCTGAGCAGAAGTGTGTCTTGGCAAAGTGCTTGCTCAAGAGAGCAAGGGTTACAGCAATGTGGAAAGAAGCTGTAGCAGGAAATGTTCATAGACCGGTCGGATGAGGACACCTGGTCACGTGCCGAGGAACTTCAGCATGAGATCTGTGGTTCTGTTAGCCTGTGTGTAAAATCAAGTTAAATCAAACACAGCAAGTGGTTGTGAGTCCATTATGTCTTCTCAGACGTTCTGTATCTCCCTTAGTGAGTTACACTGCTTTTACTTGTCAGGGCTCATCCTCTAGTGTTGTCATATGGATCATAATTGGGAAGGACCAGGTTGGGTCTCCTCTTTTTCGCATTGATTGGACTGACTCTCTCTGACAATTGGGCAGAGCTCAAAGCCAAGCTTGGGATCCTGGATCTGTTGTGAAATCCCTCAGTAAAGGTGAGAGTATCACATAGCTCAGTGCAAACAGCTTGCTGTGAAGTTGGCTGTACACACTGGTACTGCAGAACAGAAAGTACATTTCTTTCTTTTTTTTTTTTTTTGGTCTAGAGTAGTTTAGAGGGAAGGAATGTCCCTGGCTGTAGTATCCTGTGGCAGAATCCCTGTGTCCAGGCAGGTGTGTGTGTGTGTGTGTGTGAAGCTGATAGAGGCCTGCCTGGCTGTTCATTCCTTCTCTGCCTTATCTTGGGAATTTGAGTTGTTGAATCAGCCAATCACTCTCCCTCTTGTGCCTGCCTTTCATGCCATACTGTGATGAGGGATGAAGTTGGCTGGAGAAATAGGACCAGCAATCTGAAATTAGATCCCACCTGGAGCAGGTTGTCCCAGAGAGCTCCCATGCTCGTGCTTCTTGTAATGCTCCCGTCCCCAATCACACGTGGCTCTTCCAGAGACTGCTGTGACCTTGCAGAGAAGTCAGGCTGCAGGGGAGCTCGGCCACCCCTCCAAACCCCGGCAAGTCTTTTACCCGAGGACACAGCTGATGATTTTGGCCTTGAGCTTTTTCCTAGGCTTTGTGAGCTCTGGCTGTGCTGTGCATTAGTCCCCTGTGAAGTCTTGTGGCCTCCTCTGTCTACTTGGGAGATGGATGTCAGGGAGCGCTGGCTGAAGCCAAACTGCACTCAAGGCACTGAGGAAGGACAGCACCTTGTGAAGCCAGTAACCGTGCGGGAAAGTCGAGGTTGCTGCAGACTTGGCATGTGCTGTGCTGAGCTTTGAGAAAGTGACAGTGGTTCTTCATGCACTACAGGTGAAGAGGGAAGGGGAACCCTGATATGTGTTTTTCTCACGCAATAAATCTGACCCTGCTGTTGCTGCACTGCCCTGATAACTGCAGCAAGCTGGTGTGTGGGCAGTGTGGTGCTGTAAGCCAGTGCAACGCTATTTGCCCTCAAGGATGGAGACAGCAGCTTCCTGCAGCTTTTGCAGTGCTGTTTTATGAGATACTTGGAACTAGAAGGGAAGCGAGTGGGGAAAATAAGGCTGTTCAGCATCTGGATTTCCTTCCCTCCTGCTGCCCTTGAGTCTGGGGTGGAGTTTCCGTGCTGGTAAACAAGAAGATGCCATGAATGAGCAAGATGCAGGGTCACACTGTGTGCAATGCCCCAGGCTGGTCGGGGAGAGTCATTTCCTGGGCAGACAGGGGCAGGTTCGTATGCGGGGCAGGGAAGCTGGCTTGGAAAACGCAGGACTCGCGAGCTGTGAAGGCAGAGAGCCTGGATCTTAAGAGATGTTGCTTTTCTCCACTGCTTTGTCTCTGCTCTGCCTTGGCTCAAATTGCCCTGAATTACATTTTCTGATGGGTGATGCATTTTTGTTGTGCCACTTGAGTCCTTGATTTCAACTTCAGCCTTGAAAGATCAGCGAGGAAGGTCATGAAAAGAAAGCAGCCACTTCCAGATTGCTTTAACGGGCTTGCTTACAAGTGGAGAAATGTGAACAGGATCTCAGATCTGGAGCCAGAGCCTCGCTGCTGCCACTGCTGGTGCTTACAGAAGTGCTGCATGGTGGAAGAGCGTGTTCTGGGTGGCATCTGGGTTGGATTCCTTGTGTGTGGCTCCCTAAAGCCTTGCAGCCTGGGAATGGTCGTGTTTTACCCTGGCGACGCTTCTCTGGCTTTAGCTACAACTCAGACACTTGCTGCTTGCTTGACTTTGCAGAGAAATGGAGCTGTTTTCCTGTCTGAAGCCTTGAGAGCCAGGGCAGAATTCACATATGTAAAGGCCTCATTCAGGGTGACGTGAACCTCTGTCAGCGCCGTGCATCTGTACGTGGGACAGGCCGGGATGCTGCCGTCTGAAGATCACTGCGTTTTGACCATTTTCAGGCTTAATTGAAACCACCGGAGCGCTCGGTGACGGCCTGCACCGCAGATGTCGTTGCAGGGAAAGGCTCTTGATCTCTGCGCAGCTGGGCTGGGGCGACTGCGCCTTCCTCTTGGTGGCATCGCCGGGGAATGTGCTTAGATTTCTGCTCCTCGGCTCTGCTGCCTCTGTGTTTCTCAGTCACAGATTTCATTCTCACGTCCCCGCTCTGGAGTTAGGCAGCCTGTTCCCCTTGGGAGACCCGGCGAGACGCATCAGTGCATTTGCTGCTCTCCCTTCTCCTCCCCCTCTCTGTTTATAACATTGCTTGGGGCAGCAATTGGCTTATCTCTATTCTGCAGCTCTAGAGAAATTCATTCTCTGGTGTGTCCAGGGCTTCCTGTCGAAGGAATCGCTCCAACTTTTTAGCCTGATTAGCTCCCTGTGCTGCCTGCATGTGTGCTGGAGAGGGAGAGACCATCTCTAATTTAATTTAATAGGATCCTGAAGAGAACAAACTCCTTTGAGCTGCCTCTGTAATGGCACTGCCATAGTTACCCATAATGTTGCTCACGCAGTGTCTGGAATCATTTCATTCGGCTACGCAATTCACTTTTTTTTTTTTTTTTTTTTTTTTTTCAAAAAAAGAAAGGGGGAATATATATATAAAAGCAGCTGTGATATAAACAGTTTCCAAGGTAACAAGACAAGGCCGGGGGAGGGTTTTGTGTCCCCTGCTTTTCCACGCCATGGGAGCGGGAAGCTGCGGGGAATCCTGGGAGGTTTCATTCTTGACTCCCAATTCCTTTCTGCCACCGCTGCCAGATGTTGCAGCGTCTCGGGGCTGCGCGGATGCGCTCGGGGACTTCCCAAGCCTCGCGACGGCGATTCGAGCGGCCTGGCCCGCTCCTGCTATGACCCGTGCCAGGACCTTTTGTGCAGGCGCCCTTCTCCTTAACAAAAGGCTGACGTTTGGCTTTGATGCCCACCAGGAGCCGAGTGGAAAGGCCCATGCGCGGGTTTCTGCAGAGCTAAGTTAGATCCTTCCCCCCGGCCCCAGCGCTCTTTGTTTGCGCTTCCCTGTCCCGCGCCATGGGATGTGCATCCTCGACACCGCGAGAAGAGGCGGCCGTGGCGAGGTGAGTTGCCCAAGTGGCAAAGGGGGTTGCTGTGAGCCGGAGGGTCACTCTATGGAGCGGGGAGCAGGGGCACGAGGAAGGGGAGTAGCTCTGCTCGAGGCAGGCTGCTCCAGAGGGGTCCTGCTGCCGGTGCAGTGGGATTGGTGCAACGTCTGGGCTCCGTCCTTGCTTCTGGATGGACACGTGCTTTGGGGAGCGCTCAAAAGGGAAGGCGCTTGCCAGAACGGAGCCTTTGATTAGCCTGCTGAGCTGCCTGAAATAAGAGAGCCTGAGGAGCCCTTGGCTCCCTCGCCAGGGATGGGCAGTCTGTGCACGCTAAAGGCCAGGCTCAGCGGTGCGGTAACCTCCCTCATTCCACCTACTGCTCTCTGCCACGTGTCACCTGCGTCGCCGAAGCTGTGCGAGCTGTCCCTGTCGAGGGCAGTGCTTGTGTCATTCCCGTCGTCAGCATCTGCGTGCTTACAGCTTCGTCTTGCCAGGAGCCATCGTGATAAGGGAGTTTCAGGGAGTTGTGTAGCTTTTTTCTTTTTTTTTCCTCCTCCTTTTCTGAAGCCAGACTCATTATTTGTGCTGTGTGAGCCGTAGAGTGTTCTTTGCCTCAACATTTTAATGCTACGTTGCTTCCTTTGAAAATGCAGACTAACTCCATCTGCGTGATTTCCCTTCTAAAAGGAGCTTATTGAAAGGCCCTAAGAAACCTTTTTTTCCATTTAATTTTTTTTCAGTGAGTGACCCAACAGCTGTTCTAATTAGGTATAATTAGCAGAGGGCAGTCAAATAGGTTCACCATGGGGGCAAAATTAAGCGAGAGCAGCTTGGTCTTGTGAGCCAGGGCCCCTGTTTGGGTGATAGCATGGGCAGGGCGAGGGCTGCTCCCTAAAAGCTGCTCCTGATGTTGCTGGTACAGGGTGGATGCCACCCCAGGGAGGCTGTTAACAAGGGGAGCACAAAACAGCCCTTTCCTGAGAGCACATCTTCCTTGGGAAGCCTTTTGGGGAGCTCTTTGCAGGTCCAGGGTTTTACATGGTTGCTCAGAGCTGTCAGGCCTAGTTGTGGAGCTCCTTGTTATGCCTGGGTAGAAAGGGGTGCTTGAAGAGATGTCCTGGTTGTCCCCTGCCCTCCTCCTCTGTGGGCTCTGCAAATGTCTCCACACATCCTCTGAAATCCCTCCCTCCGGGCTGCAAAGTTTAGGAAACTTGTAGGGAGCTCTTCCCATTCTTGTGTGGGCCAGAGCCAAAACCATTTGTTGTTTCTTTTTACATTTTTTTTTTTTATTATTATTTTTGCCTAGAGGCTTCTCTCTTCCCACAGGAGACCCAGCTTTGCATTCTTCCGTTGTGAGAGAGAAATGGGAATAGATCCCACGTTCCTCCCTGCTACTGAAGCTCCAGTGGGGAAGGGAGCAAGTGAACTCCTGGCACTTGTCCTCCTGCCTTGAAAAGACCCCAGTGTCTAATGTGACTGCAGCTAGTGCCACCCCTGCCCTTGGGGCCTGTGGAGGGTCCTGTGCTGCCCCTGGTCACTGCCAGGGCCCAGCTGCTTTTCCAGCATGACTAAAAAAATCATGACTGTGGTTAGGGTAATTAAGCTCTTAATTCCCTTGGCTCCCTACCTCGTGGAGTAGCTGAAATAGTGTGAATCTCTGGCTGGATGTTTTTGGCCCTGGTGTGGTGTACTGCTCTTCTAAACTAGCAAAATCCGCCTCCATACCATAATGCAAATGCACTTGGTGCCAGAGAAGCTCAGTGGAGGCAGAAATCCCAGTATGGGGACGAGGCCTGCGAGACCCCAGAGGGCAGCAGTCGTCCTGCTGGAGCTTGTGTGGCTCTGATCAACCGCAGAGAGTGCCCGTGTGTCCATCTGCTCTCTGGGGCACCCCGGTTCTGGGACTCTTCTCCGGCAGACTCTGGGCTGGTCTGTTTTAAGCAGCTGGTTTCTCCTTAGGCTCTTTCTGCCCTCAAGAGCAGCCCTTTCAGAATCCCGCTGGGAAGGTGCACAGAGACCTGCAAGGCTGACGGCAGCGGGGTTTGTTGGTACAATTGTGTCTTCCAGCTCTTCCTTGTCAAGAGCAGAGATTTACTGTTGTTGGGTGGTTTTGTTTTCTAGGCCTCTGAGAGCCTGTTAAACAGGGTAAACTTGCCCTGCATTTAATGGGCTTTCTCACCACTTCAGGCAGCCTTCCTGAGCCCTGATGCGTTTTGAGGTGGTCACTTTTTTCCCCCACACTTGCCTATTCCTATGAATGTATTAATCTGAAAGGAGGTTCCTCTTGTCTTTCAGAGCATCTCCAGTAAGGGACAGCACCTTCATTGAGAAGATGAAGAAGACGGTAAGTGTCTCGCTCTGAAAGATTGGGATGGGTGATGGATCTCTTGTCCTTCCTGGTTTCCCCTGGTTACCAACTAGCTCTTAGCAGGAGGGAGCTGCTTGGACATGGAGGTGATCCTGCTGCAAAGAGCATCTGGAGGAAGGTTGTGTGGGGAGGTAGGAGTGGCTTTCAGCAGTCTATGCCAGAAAGTTGTTCTTAAAGAAAATACGCATTTCCATCACAACCTCCCTCTGTCATTTCCAAGATGACCTCAAAGTCAGGAGCAAAATGGCAGAGACTTTAAAGACTTTGTCTGGTGGCTCTTACCTGCATTTGGTTCCCAAATGCTTTCTCTGGAGTGGGAGTTGTGTTGTACGCAGAATGACGGCCTCTGACTGCTGAACTGGATACAAAGCAGAGGAACAAGTGAGGGCTGGGTATATTTTCCATTTTGCTTTGAAAAAGCTGGCTTACTGCAGAGTGGGAGCTCTTGTGCTAGGCATTCTCCAAAGCCTCTGCAAGTCTTACTCCTCATCCAGAAGGTTCCTTATTTCCAGGGGTCACTCTGCAATCTGGTCCTGGTAACAGCTTAGCCTTGAGTTTTCTGCTGCAAACCCAGGGTGAAGTTCTATACAAATGTAGATGCCTGGTTGCCTTTAAGTTGCAGCCCAGCCCTCCTGCTCCCAGGCATTTCCTTTGCCTTTGACAAGATGTGCTTCCTCCAGGTATTTCTGCCAAATGAATAATCACCATTTAACAGGGATTTCTTCTTTTTTCCAGGGGCGAAACATTGTGGTTTTCTATGGTTCCCAGACGGGTACAGCAGAGGAGTTTGCCAATCGCCTCTCCAAAGATGCTCATCGCTATGGCCTCCGGGGCATGGCAGCTGATCCAGAGGAGTATGACTTGGTAAATTAGCTGTGAATGCATCCTTGGGATAAGTAATATCCTTTTGATGTCCCCTATAAAAAACAAATTAGCCTGGTTAAGGGTT
>VWPW01006192.1:0-22002 GCA_013389825.1 Crypturellus undulatus
CCAGGCCACATTCTAGCCCCATTCCCAGTGAAACAACAGCGTGAATCCATGGGGATTGAGCTAGAGCAGCACCAAATAAATGGAGGATCCCATCGGAGGAGCTCTGGGATTTCTCATAGTGTTGTCAGCAGTGAGCGCTGCGAGCTCCACTTCAGACCCTCAGCTTCCCAGGACGTCTGTCACGGCCCCCTGCGTCTCGTTACAGAGGGGACCAGCCCGGGGACACAGGACCCGCCACCGGCCTCGCTGCTCCGCCTGCCTCTCGCCACGCACAAGCCCTGGAGCAGGGCCAGCAACAACAGTGAGGTCACGGCCCAGGCAGCACCGGTGCCTGCAGAGCTCGATGGTATCTTGCTCTGCAAGGAGGACTCCTGATTTGGCTTCATGAAAATGAGCGTGGCGGTTGGAGGCTCTCCCTTTGCATCAGCTTTGCTGCAAGACACGGGCTCAACTCTCCTGTGAACCATTTCTGTAAGCGGCTCCACATCAAGGGCACTGAAGGCTCCGTGGCTGGTCCTGGGTTTGTGCAAACCAGCACCGTTCCCTCGCGGCCGTGGGGTGATCCTCAGGGATCACTCACTGCCAAATACCACGGGAAGTCACTTGTTTTCCTGGGAATGTCCCCCAGCACCCGCTGTGCCCCTCTCAGCTGGCACCCCCAAGGCTGCTCAGGTTATTTGCAGGTAGTTCTGTGTGTCAAGTGAGTGTTTCACCAGACCAAGGATCACAGCTTTCCAGACCAGGAATATCAGAGCATTTGGGCGCAGTGAAAGCCCTCGTGATGTGAACATCTCGCCATGAGCACATCCCGTCCCGAAGCCAGTACGAAAGGGCCTGGGAATGGGACGATGAAGCTGGAAACGGAGGCTCCCACTTCAGATCCTGCCTCTCCCATATGGGGCTGCCCATCTGGCCAGGGAGGTCCCATCCTGGGCCAAGGCAAAGCCCAGGAACACCCAGGCAATGGGTTTCATGGAGCAAACATTGATACCTCCGCGATGACAGTAAGATAAGTTCTCTATAACCGCCGGCTTTCAGACGGAGACACAAGGGATCACCCATTAAACTACCCAAACAACTCCTCCTCCATCCTGCTTCCTTGCCTTGGGAGACTACCCTCCAAATAAATATAATACAAACAAGCATTATCCCAAATCTTTAAAGCCCAGAGAGATCAGAGTTTTATTGCCCCAAATGGGAGAGACCTCACATGGTTTTACTTTTTATTATCTTGTTAAAATGCTATTTCAGCCCATGGCAGGGTACCAAAGAGAATGGGGTTTTAAAAGCACAGCGTAAAAGCAGATGAAAGATTAGCTTACCCTCTTTTGCATTTTTTGTAGACTTTATAAATGCTTTCTTCAGGCAGCCCATATTTTTCTGATATCTGCAAGAGAAAACATGGCATTTTTTTGACTTGTAAAATAAAATTCCTACAAAACAAACAAACAAACAAAAATCTCAAAGATAACATTCAGCCAAGGGTATAAGGATTCTCCTTCCTTTTTTTCTAAAGAGAAAAATGCCAAAGCAACGGTCTGAACAGGGTAATTTGAACATGTCTTGCAGACAGCCAAGGAAGGCTTCAACTTGGCCTTGTTCCTCCTTCTAACTGCCAGAGCAGAAAACCTTGAGGAATTATCTTTATTTTGCTTCTCACATTTCCCAGCTTATTTGGATCTTGATACTTCAAGCTGTTGGATACAGAGAGTGTTTGAGTTTTTCACTCCATGTTGCATTGAAAGGGGAGGCAAAATCCTACGGGAAGTGCCTGATTGCTCTGTTTCTATCCGACCACAGCTTTTTTGGGGGCTTTAAGCAACCCACAAAGGCCTCCTGCAGCAGCCTCGTGAGCAAGCAGAGCCATGAGCTGAGGAAGTCTGGATGGCAGCAGAGTTTTGCATTTTCTTCACAGCATTTTCTGTAGAGGTTTTTGTGTCTCTGTAGTGAGGGTTGGGGGAGGAAAAAGGTGGCAAAGAATCCTCAGGGCTGACAGTTCACAAGCTCTGTTTTTAAAAGTTTGCAAAGACCACAAAATGCCACCCCAAATCTTGGAGGTTTATTGCTTGTTTCCTTCCCAGCAATCCCCGAAGAGAGGTGGGTTATCAGGGATGCTGCTGATAATCATCACAGAAATATGTCCGTGTGCTCCTTGACCACGACAGCAGGGAATTCCAGGGGGAAAAAAAATACTTACAGCAGTTCTGAGGCCTTGGAGGTCTGGTGTCTTCAGCATGAGAGCATCAAATACTTCCTCGGACTCCCTCCGCACGTACAGCAGGACTGAAAGCAAGAAAACAGCTCTGATTCAGGGTGCTTTGTTTCGGAATGGTTTGGCTTGTGTAAGCCAAGATCCAAGGTTTCTTGGGTTAAATGAAACACCCCTTCCAGGAAGGGTTCCAGCCCTGGGGGTTACCTCTTTGGGGATCTTCTTCCTTGGTTTGTTTTGGAGGTATCGGGTCAAACTCATCTGTGAAGGAGGCACCGTTCCGCTTTAGGGGCAACCTGAGCAAGAGCAATAGGATACTCCTGTGAGGACAGAACCGTAGTAGCAAACAAAATAGTTCAAGCAATTGAACAGTGAATTATTCCAACAAATGTCCAGCAATTATTTATAAATTCTGTAATTATAGAGCAGACTTATCTACCAGAGCTGCAACTCAGTCTGTCAGCTCCCCACCTTCCTCTATCTCCCCGCTGCAGTGATTTCTACTTTATTCTATTTTCTTTTACAGATCTATCTGCCCCTGCTAACTTGAGCCCTTCAGTAACTATCCTGTAATCCCCTTTTTTTCCATTTAAACTTTGTCTCCATATGAACAGCTGGGCAGACTCGTGTTGGTGCAAGCTCTCTGGTAAGAAACGTATCTGTGTTTTTGAACCTCGAGTCCATTCTAGGCCTAGATTTAACAGGTATTTTGACAATGAAGGCGTCAAACAATAACATGCCCAAAGAGAGCAATCAGCTGAGAGAAGGGAAACACAAACTGCAGCATCCTTACCTGTTTGCGGTGTTGGGAGCAGCAGGAGGGAGCACCTTGGAAGAGAAAGGAAACATTGCACATTATCAGTGTGTGAATGAAGCTGGTGGGGGGCAACACGGGCTGCTCTTGGGCTTGCAAATTTGGTCAATTTGTCATTTTGTGAGATTCCCCTCCTCCCAATCTACTGTTGTTTCCTAGACAACATAATTAAACCCGAACTTCTATACAAGTTCCTTGGATTAAATGAAAACTAATACAAAGAATCTAATCTAGACTCTCCAGCTCCATCTTGCAGAATCCTGAACATGCATCTAACTAGACCCCAAAACAGGTCAAATCACATAACCTGCTTGTGATAAGAACAAACAGTTTCCCAGAGAGTTCTCTGGTTGCAAACTCAATTATTTTATTCCGTTTTTGCTGCTCTGTTCAGCAGACACTGCAATAGGGTGCTGCAATCTTGTCATGGATATCTTTTTCACCCTTTTTAACAGGCTGCAATGGATTTTTTTCTTTAGGAAACACGGAAGAGCTCTGAAGGAGTCTAGATTTCCTCAGACCCAAGGGAAGTGAGGGATGGCCCCACACAGGGGGATTGATACGGCTGCATTTTTCTGTAGTTTATTTTCTGTCCAATGCTTTTGCTACCACTTCAGTCCTCTGTGGAAGCTGCAGATGATACTTACAAACCACAGAAATATCTGCCAGGAAGGAACCTGGAAAGGGTATCTTGCCCATCATAGCAAGATAATCTAGGTTTCCCTTGACAGCTGTGTCTTTGGGTTTGAAGATTTTCACAAGGGATCTGTGATTTGGTGGTGTATTTTTTGCACAACGGAAGCCATGTCTGGTGGATTGAACAGTTTGGAAATGATGGGGATCTCAGGTAGACGAGGGCCACTGGCTGGTTGTTTTGGGGAAGGACTTACCGTGCCACATCGCTGCAGGTTTGAAAAATGGACATTGGGGATAAAGAGGACGGGCTGGGTTTCAAGGTCAGTTTCTGGCCTCAGGAAGGTGATTTCATTTCCTCTGAAGCCGGACAGTAAACAGCCTTTCAGACCTGCAGATGGAAGATCTCATTCATCACAGTTCAGGTGGCATTTGTCACTTCACACTTGTTCTTAAGAGGGGAGACTATATACAAAGAGGGGAAAGGGGCCTGCCCAAAATTTCCCTGCAGAAATACTAGAAAAAAGACCCAGCAGAGCCCGAGAATTAAGGCTTGTCAAATGCTCTCCACTAAGGAAGGCTCTGCCGAGGCTCCAGCATTTAGGAAGGTTCGTTAATATTAATTAAGTGCTCGGAGAGTCTCAGCAGGAGACCAGGCAAGGACCTGCTGGACACCCTGTTTCTGAACGATGCTGATTTCACCAGGAGCAGCAGCGCCCGGGGCCTGATGTCGTGGCAGGTACGGGACAGGCAAGGGACACACTTTGGAGCAGCGACACGCACTAGCACTGACCATTGTTATTGGAGTCCAGGCATTTGCCTTTCCTTCTGAACTGCTTCCGTTCATCATCCCGCATTTTCCTCTCTGCTCCCTGTGGGAAAGATGAGAAAAGCTTAGGACACTCATAGTTCTACTGCAGCAAGAGAACATTTATTGAGCTTCCTAATTATTGGCACACGAAGGGTAAAGGCAGCCTTTATTAAAAGGAACTTTATCTTAGAGGCCTCCTACAAGCCATCCAGCAAAAGAAGATAAATTTGAACTATTATTTATATAGTAAAAAACAAAACAAAACTCCATGCTTTCTAAAATTCAAAAGTGCAGATGAAAATAGCCAGAAGAAATTTCCCACAGGAAGACAGATATCTGAGTCTGGGGAAGAACCTCTAAGGAGATTCTCATCTCCACTGTTATTTAAAAACTTGTCAGAATTAGAGAATTTATTACAAGGCACAATCCCATGCAAGTCAGATAAGGGGAAAAACGTCCTAAGGACTCTGTGCTATAAAGGGCTCAGCAATGCAAGGACATCTGAGCCGTCTGATCCCGTTTGACTGAGGCGTCTGAATGGTCTCTGTTCCTCAGGCCTGTCCCCTTCTCTGCTCTACAGCCTCACGGTGCTCCGCTCTTTCCTCCTGGAGCTGCTGGCCACCAGTTTAAAATTCCCTGTGGCAGCCTGGTGGGAGAGACATTCTACCTTATCGCAGAATATCTTGATCTGGCAGACGGCGCGATGCACCAGCTGGCTGGTTCCGTTGCCGCAGTCGTACGTGTCGATCTGGAGGTTCAGCGGGACCCCCTTCACTCCCTTCTGGGAGGAGAAGTCAGTGCTCAAGCAATTCACCCCAATAAATACCTGCAGAAAGAGCAGAGGTTGATACAGCTTTGGGGGGCTGTGAACACGAGCCTCGAACAGCACAAAGTCGCCCTGAAGATGTTCCTGCTGATGCTTCTGATCTTCCATTTGAACAAGAGACTCTCACGGCAATAGCCCGGAGCAGCGGAGGAGGGCTAGGCTACGGCCTCGGGAATTACAGCTCCCTGCTGTTAGTTAAATAAGGATTCATCCCGCTCGGCTCCTTTATCAGTAGAACGGAGTTATCTCTAGTGGGAACTTCTGAAAAAGAGCTGAGCACAGACAGGATTTGCATTGTATCTCCGAGCTCGTTTGTGTGACCGTGAAATTTCCCTTGGACTCTCTGGGGACAGATTCACACCTGGCAAATCTCACACAGCTCCCTCGGCAGGGCTTCAGCTCAGCATTTCAGCCCTGAAATCTAGTGTCAGATCTAGTCAGTACCTATATATAGAAAAGAAACCACTTAACTGTGGTGTGAAGTTTAATTACAAGAAGAGAAGTAACAGGTGCTGCAGACAACCCAAATACCTGACCCCTCCTGTCGCGGCTCCCAGCCCTGGCAGCTCTCTCCAGTCTCACCTTAACCAGCCCCAGGCCAGTGCACGCACGGAGTTTCGCTAAGAGTTAAATCCAGTTTGGCTGAGGTGCCCCCGAGGGCTTGCCACATACCTGACATATTTCCATTTCTGACAACTTTGCCTTGAAGACATTTGTTAACCTCTTGGGTTGTAAAAAGACCAAGGTCGCCTTTGGGCTAAAAGAAGGTCTTATTGAGATCCCAAAGCAAACCAAAGTTTTCCCAAGCTACCAGTTTCAGAGACACAGGATTGTTTGCCTTTTTTTTTCCTCCTGATTCCTTCATCTTATATGCTCCTTTCAATCCACAAGAGATAAAAAAGTGCCAACAAGAGACTGAAGAGATGCAGAATAAACCGCAGAACTTTTCCATTTCTATGCAGGGAAGACGTTGATTCAGGTTTTTGTAGACTTTAAGGTCAAAAGGGATCTTGTGACCTGTCTGGCTCCCTTCCACATCACACAGGCTTGAAAAGGGTGGTCAGTCATTTCTGCATCAAAATGCTGCCTTTCAAGGGAGAGTCTTTTGTTCCCTGAGCTCTGGTTTATTTAAATAGGCTTCACCTACATGTCTGTGGAGCCCTGATTTAGGCTGGCTGCTGCAAAAGGCTTTCTTTGGAGTTATCCATCAGCACTAGAAAAACATCTCTGAGCCACGCTCAGGTGTAGTCAGAATAGTTATTAGCTAATGGCAAAGCTTAAGCACACAGAGCAGCACCGTGTCCTTCCCCGCTGTCTTGGCAGACAAACACTGTGAGGCCACGGGAATGGCCCTGTTTGGATTTCTACTCTCGCTGCCTTTCAGCTGGGAAAGGGGGAGCGTTTCTGAGCCCCTGAAAATGAGGCAGTGATTTTGCTGCAGGAAGAAGAGCTTTCCATTTCCCTGCTGCCAGCAGGTGCTACCTTTGCTTCCTCGTGGACGTTCCACACGAAGGACAGCGCGTTGTAGGCCAACTCCTCAATGTTCTGCACCGTGTTGAAGTTTTCTTTGCAATCAGCTGAAAAGCAAGGAAGAGGCAGTTTATATTTTGGCTGCAAAAGTGATTATATTACGTAGGCTTTGCAGTCCCCCAGAGCTTGTCGCTCACCGACTCTTAAAGCAAATGCAATGAAATAGAGGTCATCATCAATGCCACGGGATAAATCCTAGCGCGCGCATGTAGGGCATAGGCCACAAATGCCTCAAGGATCCTGGCTAGCGACTGCCATTTGAGTAGTTGTTTTAGGCAAAGTCAGTGCTTTAGATTGCTTCTAAATTCAAACACGAGCTCTGCTCTGCACAGGGAGGTGCAGGGCAAGGGGCTCAGACAGACTCAAAACCTTTGTCTGGCCTTTTTTAACATACTGATGTACCTGGAGTTCCTACAGCATGTCCCTAGACTAGGTAATCACCACTCAAAAGCTCCTCAGACAGAAAGGATCTGAAGGGAGCAGATCAGCCTGCTCCTCCCGGCTTTCCCCCAGGCCAGATTCTGGAGCAGGAATCGTTCCCATGTGCTGGAATCGCAGTAAACTGGTGCTAAAAGTTGGGAACCCCACCCAGCCATTGGGATCAGAGGGCCCCGCTCCATACCGACGTCGATGACTCTCTGCTTGGCCGTGGGCTGGCGGGAATGCCAGTGCTTCCAGAACTTGAGCTGCTCCGTGGGGATCTTCTCATTGTCAAAAACGATCATCACGACACTCTGCAAGACAGCCGAGATGTCCCCTATCAGTACGTGCAGCCGATCAACGCTGGGGGCTCTTGGTGCCCTTGGCACCCGAGCATGGTGTCACTGCTCACATTTCATTGCACATGTTAACGCCTGCTGAAACTCTACTAACATCTCCTGCACTGGCGGGGATGTGAGCAAAATTTCAGCATCTGTTAGGTTGGCACAGCCTAAAAGCTCTTCCAGCCATTCCAAGGTCTCCCAGACAGGCACAGGATCAGGAATCCTGCAGCTCTTGAGATGACTGAAGTCCTGCCCCTAAACAGACCTCAGGACTGGAGGACTAGGGCTCCTTGCTGGGAACTCAAGCTCAGTTAGTCTTGGAGCCTGATTATTTATCCCAGGAACAAGACAGGGGCTGCTTTCTCCATCTCCACGCTCTCCCCACCAGGATTCCCTCCCAGCCATCAGCTAGGGAAGCCCTTTGTGCATCCCTGACCCGACTGAGAGGTCTCAAACGGCCAGACTTGGCGAAGGCTTTTGCTCTGCAGCAGGGGATTAGCCCGCTGGAAGCAAATCCATCCCATCCATTGCTTTAAGCCATCATGAGCCACAAAGCCCTCGCTCTGTTCCCAGGCCAGCAGAATTGCTCCGTGTCTGAGTGCAGCGTGTGTCAGCAAGACTGTCAGCCCGGCTCTTACCTTCACTTTATTTGAAGACAAATGTAAACATTTGCTGTCTCCGGCTGTCCGCAGCGTGATGGGGTAGAACTGTCCCTTGTTGAGGTAGGCCATGGGGGAGTCCCCGGATTTGATGTGAATTGCTTTGGGAGACCCCAGGGTGTATTCAAAGTCACTTGCATGGAACAGAGAGAGAAGGGTGAGTTAGGACACACTGCGGCTTCAAAAGCAGAGCAGAGAAACGTAAGTCTCCATCCCTGCAGATTATAGATCCTGCAAATGCAGGAATCTCCCCTGCATCTCCTCGTTTTACCTTCTGATTGTGTTTATGGCTTGCAAATCCCCATACATTATTCTAACCGGTTCTGTTCTGTAGAGCTTTGCACAACACACAGCCCGAACCAAAACAAATAAAAATAGGTACCGGTGATGAGACTTTTAAAATAACCTATCTCCAAATTCCATAAATGACCAATCCAGGGGGATTGAGTCCTATCTAGAAACAACAGGAGCTGCAGGACATCTGCTTGTTCGGCTAGGCAGCTACAAGCAGATTTAGAAGCCCAGCTTTTCGAACTCTCAGTCTGGTAGGCAGCAGCTTTAGTCTTTACTAAGATTAAAGATAACAGAAAAATAAGATTGTAGAGATGAGATGTAGCCTTAGAGAGAAGAAGGCCTAACTGCTGCAGCTGAATCTGCACTTGGGCATTCCCTGGGCCCTGCACTCAAACCACAGGGACGCAGCTCAAGCTCTTTTCTTGCGCGAGGAACCCGGGCAAGCTGTCACCTGTGCACAAGCCTGTACACAGCCCCTGAACATCACTGCGCTCCCGTTTAGTCACTGACCCAGCTCTTTGTCCTGTCCTGTGATGCCAGCCCTGAAGAGACGCTTGGCCAGGGAGCCAGCGGCCTCCTCTGCGTGAGTAAACAGCAAGCAGAGAGTCTCTCGCTAACGAACGTGAGCTGCGGTGTGAAAATGCCCACGTCTGACAGCTGACTCACGCAATCAGGTGACTCAGGAGGCAAACAGAAGGTGGGAGGTGTTTCAGGAATGACAAGCAGTGGCACCTTCACGTATTAATGTTGACTGAACAACAGAGCTAAACCCAGGTAAGAGCCTCCTTGGCTCGCGAGGAGGTTGCTCTTCACCCTGTTCTACTGTCAGTTTTCTTTTCTCTAGTCTCTGGCTGGAAACCCAGGGACCATGGACTGGCAGTTACCTCTTCACGCCGTCTGCAGCGTAGCTCTCAGGGCAAGGTGGCTCTGGCGGGGGCTTGAGGATGTCACTGAAGAGCAGCGACTGCAGGAAAGGGAGACACAACAGTCAGAAGTGGCATCTTGCACTGCTTTGCCCACCCACCTTTTTGCCAACGATTAGCAATGATCTGCTAAAACAAGGAGCCTGATTCAAAGCCCGATGCTACCTCCAAAATCAGTGTTAAAAAATGAAAATAAAACAAGCAAAAAACCCCACATTAATTCAATCCAATTGCAAAAGCTTCTAAGGCAAAAGCAAAGTTTCCACTGAGCAGCATGAGCAAGACCCAGACTAGAGAGGGTTCCCCGCGCTGTCCCCTCGTCCCGCAGCCCCGACCGGCCCTGACCTCCTGGGGATCCTCTTTGAAAGTGCTGTCCGGCTGCCACCTCTGCTGCGGCGGCGCCACGGGGATGGGCTCGAAGAGGGAGTTGAGGGAGCCGCTGTCATACACGTCCCCTGGGGGCACCATGTAGTTGTCCGGGGTGGCATCCAGCTTGCTGGTGCCCGCAGGGAGCAGGGCTGCCTTGTGGGACGCGGTGAGGCCTTCGAGGCTCAGGCCGTTCTTCTTCTGCGGCTCGCAGTACTCTTGGCTCATGGAAACGTTCTCAGACAGGAGCTTCATGAGATGGGCCGAGCCGTCGAAGGGCGCGATCTCCGGCTCGTACTCCACGCCGTGGCAGTGCCTGCTGGAGAAACGGGCCGGCTCAAAGCAGGGCAGAGGATGGACAACAACAGCAAGGCAACAACAGCCTCGATGCCCAGCTGGGAAGTCAGGGCACAGCGCGGCTCCCGGGCTGCCGTGAGCATCTCCTGCCCGATGGGAAGGTGGGACATTCCTGTGGGTGCAGATCCAGGTACTCAGAGCCGTCGGCAGGAGCCAAAGGAGCTCAGCAGGTAGAAGATGCTCACGTGGGAGCAGAGAACATGGCTTAGACCTACTCTGGGGCTGCAGCCCCAGGGACTAAGTGCAGCGCTTCTTTATTTAGGGTATTAAACACTCAGAGCAACAGGGAAAGATTACAGGATTATCTGGTTTATAGTCTTTTCATCTAAGTCTTTTTAGGGTCATTGACACATTTCTCTGAAAAATCTTATTTATTTTTAAGTGAAGTTTGTTCTTGCACATATTCACACAACCCTAGGAGCTCAGGATTGGAAAAAAAACTCCCAAGGATCATGGGATCATGGAAAAAGTGAGGGCTGCAATGTTGCAAGTGAGGTGCATGGCCCACACTTCAGAGCAGGGGAGACGAAGTACAGGAGTTACCAAGTGATAAAGACAAGAGCAAAAATGGATCTTTCTTGCACAAGACAACAGTCTCCTCGTGCTGCATCCTGCGGAAGGGTCCCTTCTGCAGCAGTGACTCTGGGATCCTGGTGGCTCTGAAGCCCTGGCGTAGCTGGGGAGAGGGGGTTTGTTGCTTTTGTTTCCAGGAGCATGGGACCATGGCAGGGATGATAGGAACTTCTCCAAGAATTTAGTTCTGCTACTTTTGCCAATAAAACACACGTTACCTCGAGAAACACCAGAATGCCCTGGCATTTCAGAGGGGAGAAAACACCTCTGCTTACTTATAATGAAGGAATGAGCTACCATACAAGAGGCTTATTCTGTCCAGCAGTTAAAAACAAGCAATCAGAAAAGTTTGCCAAAGTGCAGAGCATTCAGGAAGGGGAACTGAACTCATAGTGGTAAATAAGCCATTAATTTCATAGTTAATTTTCTGAAAACCTCAAAGGACAAATGAGAGTCACTGGAAGAGAATCCCGGGAGATGGGAAGCAAGCAGAGCTCAAACCCCCAGCAGCCTGGTGGATAGTAGAGGACTTGGTCATTCCCTTCCCACTGCCAATCCTTAATCCCTTTTTTCTTTCGTGGTGTCCAAAGTGGAAAATAAAGGGAAATCACTCAGCTTCTGTCAATCAGTGCAGCTCTTCCAAACACAGCTTGAGAGATCCTCAGTGGTGCAAATGGGCATAGCTCAATTCATACCTGCTTGGGATCTGGCCTAAAGAATTTTAATATACGTCTGGGGGTTAATAACCACTACTGTTGCTGGTAATAACATTGTGCTTTGATGTCTATTTTAATGCAAGCGAAGAGACCCATCACGCATACAAGCAGCTGCAGGAGAATTAGACAGCTACAGAGAGCAAAAAATGAAGCTAACCTCTTTCCTAGTTCATTGCGTCCCATCATTCCAGATGGAAGAATCCTCTTTTCCTTTGGGACCTAGAACAAGGCAGAACAAAGGGTTTGTTTATTGTCGTATTTCAGGCATGGAAAACAGAGGCAAAATTAGCCTCGTCTGTGTGGCAAGAGAAGCCCCACAGATAAAATACAGGGTGAATAATAAACACCAGCTGAGGACATGGGAGACCTGGGCCCTCTTTCTGGCTCTGCCACAGATTCCCAGGGTAGCCTCTGGCAGTCTCACCAGCTCTTTCTGGGAAGCATTTTCCAAAGCGCCCAGATATATGGGGAACATCAGTCCTAATGGTTTCCATTCCTGCTAAATGGCAACTCCTCTGACCCCAGCACTGGAAAAATAGAGCTGCTCTGGTCTACAAGTGCCCTGTCTCTAAAACCACTCCAGTCTGGGGTAAAAAAAAAGCCACCAACAAGAACCTACCATGTAGTAGTCGTAGAGCAGGCTGAGGGCGGCCACGCTGTCATCGTCTCCGTTCACCCTCATCATCGCCTTGGTGGCTGCCGTCAGCGGGTTCTCTAGGTAGGTTTTCCAGGCTTCATCTTCGCTGGTGTAAGAGAATTTCTGGAAGTTCATCGTATCATTCTTCATCAGACGCACGGATCTAAAGCTGAGCCCAAGAGAAAACAGAGCGTGAAGGAAACTCATTTTGCACAGTAGTTTCCATGCCATCCTGATGGATACGTGCGGGGCTTCCCCAGGGCACTGCTGGAAGGAAAACGGGCTGCTGACCAAGTCTCTTTGGAGTCCCTCATTTCTCATCCCTAATACAAAAAAAAATCCCTTTAAAAAAAATCCATTTAAAATCCCTTTAACTACATACAGAATTAGACCAGTGCCTCCTTGGATGGGGCTGTTTGGAGGGTCTCTGCTCCTCTCCTGCAGGCTGAAGGATACAAAACCCCAGAGCACCATCTGCAAACGCTCCTTCCTCAGCAAGTGCCCGCTGCCAGGGCCCACGCTGGGTGGTGAGGCTGGTCAGGACCTCGAATACAAAAAGATAATAAAAACTTTGCAAATTTATTAGTTGAATCTTGAGCTAAAGGCCAGAGCAGCCCAGAAATATAAATGTTTACTCAGTGTTTTCAAGAACTTGACCTAGCCAGATGAAACCAAACCCTGTCGTTCTCCCTTACTGTAGTCAAAGCTTTTTAAATTTAATTCTTTTTTTTTTTTTCACAAACATTTCTACATGATTTTATTTAGAAGGAAGCAAACAGGCAGCTCGCAACACCCTTCCTTCCACCACAAAACTACTTGACAGAGGTGAAGCTCATGGGCCCACACGTACCAAGAGCAGCACACCAAAATAACGCCCTGCCTGGCACTTTCTCTGGACCTTTCCACCTTATATTAATAAACTGCCGGACAGGTAATTGCCCCAACACTGGTCTTATTTTCCTCCTGCAAATGACGCTGGCAGCAGCGCAGAAGCACCTCCGCTCGCTCCCTGCGCGCTCCGTGCTCAGCTTCACCCTGCTCCGAGGACAGCCTGAGTCAGCGGCCGCGCTCCTGGCACGGCCACGAGCCGCAGGAACACGGTGTCACCACAACAGCTCACGCCATTCATCATAAAGAAAACACAAAAAAAAACAAGCTTTGTGGACAAAAAGGGGCTGCTTTGTGGGCAAAAAGTGTTTTCTTTTTCACAAAATGGAAAGCTTCTGGACGGGCAGAGCAGCATTCATAAGTGGAAAAGGTGTAAAAAAATATACATAAGATTTTCTTAAATAGCAAGGTCAGAATGTTTTCTCTGTTTATGGAAACAAACGGTACAGGAATTGTCTTGGAATTTCAGGAACAACTGCTCCATGTGGGTGGTTATAGGGAAGATGCTTTGCGGCGCGAGTAACTGCTGCTCCTGCTTGGAGCCGCTCTCCATCTTTCCCCAACGAGAAGGATGGAGCCCTGGCCAGACCGTTTGGTGAATCCCTCGGGGAGCAGTAATTCCTCCCAAAAGGAGCCTGCTGAAACCTCCGTTATCGCTGGGCACAACCGGGTGGGCCGAGCTGTCCCTGCGGGGAGGCCGTCACCGCTGGTGCTCTGACAGGAACAGGGTGCGGATGGGACGGGATGGGGGTGACAAACGGACCCGGCTCCCCCAGGGAGAGCCTTTCCGGAGCGGCTCCTTCCACGTTATCCGCTCTGGCCAGCGCCAGCTCCCACCCGCCACCATTGCAACGGGGACGCCACGTTCGCTCCGCTGCCGAAGTGCGAGCGCCCGTCTCGCCCCGCGCACGAAACCTCCCCAGGTGCCCGGGGAGTTTCGTTGTCTTTAGCGTTTCTCACGCAGCCCTCCCTCCCCGTCGGTGCCGTCTCCACGGCGGGCGAGCGGCGTGACTCAGGTTTCACCGCTGTCGACTTGGCGACGGGCTGTTCGCTCCTGTCTGGGCAGGAATCCTCAGCCCTTCTCAATCCCGTCTTCTCCAGGAAGAAGAGGCGGCAGCGCCGCTTGCTCCCGGGGTGAGACGCGGCTCCTATCGCTCGGGATCAGCGGAGATAAACACGCTGGGGTGGGATGTAGCAACAAAGAGCTCAGGAGCGGAGAAAATCAAAAATTATAACACAGAAGTGCTACTCCTGATAGGGAGTATCTCTGGCAAAGGGGGACAGGCAGCGCCGGCAGCTGCATTTCAGGCTACCCCGGCAAGATTCTCCGATGGCAACAGCTGGAGTGCTCAGAAACCACCAAGACCTTGAAGGTCCAGAGGCCTCCTCCAGTACCTGGGAGCTCCGTCAGCCCCATGGAGCTGGTTGTAATTGATGCAGCTGAGGATTTGAGCATGGCGATCCTTGGGGAAGCTACATTTATACTCTTGCTTCCTTTCCAGAGCTCCTGAGCCCTCCGAAGCGCCCGGGAAGCTCCCCTCGCCGCTGCACAGTGGCTCCTGCTGCTCGGAGCCTCGTCCGCAGGGTCATCCCGCAGTGCAGGGGCGATGCGAGGAGGGCAGCGGGTACGAGCAGCCCTCCNTTCCTCCAGTACCTGGAAGCATCGTCAGCCCCATGGAGCTGGTGGTAATTGATGCAGCTGAGGATTCGGACAAGGCAATGCCTGGGGAAGCTACGTTTATACTCTTGCTTCCTTTCCGGAGCTCCTGAGCCCTCCGAAGCGCCCGGGAAGCTCCCCTCGCCGCTGCGCAGCGGCTCCTGCTGCTCGGAGCCTCGTCCGCAGGGCCAGCCCGCAGTGCAGCGGTGATGCGAGGAAGGCAGTGGGTACGAGCAGCCCTCCAGAACCTTTGGGAGCCCCTCGGCGCCCACAGCGCCAGCACGGCCTCCTGCCCCTTGGCCTCTACACCCGGCCTCCCTCCAACGCGGCATTAGCAACCTTGGAAAGCCAAGAGGAAGGGACATCCAAATCCCGATCCAAGCACGTATGAACTTTACTTCCATCGCCTTTTCCACGCTCTATTCCCTGCTCTCCCCTTGCAGGCAGCCTTGGTGCTGGGGAGGACCCGCGGCTGCCCTTCCCGTGCGGTGCCGGCGCCGGGAGGGAGCAGCCTATTTGTTTACAAACACCTCTGGATCCGACGCACGGTGATCCCAGCCCCTTTCCCCGCTGCATCCCACCCAGTCTCTGTTTCCCCTATCTACCTGCCAAGTCTCCCAGAACAGCAGCCTCCTGCTGATGAATAAACACTCAGGAGCAGGAGAATTTGCCCAAGGGGGTCTAGGTGGGGAGATCACCTGAGCAGGAAAGAAACCCTCGTCGTCCTTTCGCCTTTTGGTGGGTTTCAGGGGGTGGTTTTGCCACCTTCGAGCTTTGTGCTGTTTCTCTGTTCTCTTTCTTGTTAGCAATCAGGCCTCCGAGCTAAATACGAGCCGCACCAGCTGCCGACGGCCACCAAGTCACATCGCTGCCAACAGCACGGAGCACCCACAGCCACCAGCAATGCCAAATAGATCCCCGGGTCTGGGGACCCTGGAGATATCCTGGATAATACACCCAGGGGCTGTCCATAGCTCCCGTTTCATGCATTGCGCTCCCTGATGTTCCGCAAGATCCTCTTCCCAGGAGCAGGGGATGGAATCCGCACTCAAGATGCGGGATGAGGGAAGAGCAGCGTTTACCAGGACTGCTTTATGGGGTAGAGAAGGGAGCCAGGAAACCAGGCTCCCTGGCAAAGGAAGGAGAGCAGCCCCCAGTGTGGCCTATTCACTAAATACAATTTTCTGAGCTAAATTCCCATTTTACCCCATCTCTGCAAGTCAAATAAATAAGCACGTTTGCAGAGAAAGTGGCAGCGCAGCCATCAGCAAGTCCCTGCTCCCAGGCCCATCTGCACAGCCAGGACCAGGAAAAAGTTACAGAAAAAAAATCTCAAATAAACACACAGAGGAATCGTGAAGGTTTGGCCTAGATGGGGTGGGATGGGGACAGGCCCTGCTATGCGGCGCCAGCACCGGAACGGTCCCTGCCTCGTCCATGGGCCGATTCAGTGATGCCACAAGCTCATGAGCCAGTTTTGAGTTTTTCCTGATAACATCTTCGATGTATCCACCCATATGATCGCGGTATTTCATGAATGATTCTGCCTTCAACGCCTTTTCTTGCCTACGATAACATAATATAAAAGATTAGTTTGCGATTCAGGAAACAGGGCTTTTGAAGAGTTCTAAGTTTCAGGGTGAATTGCGTTCAAAAAGGGGAACATCAAAAAAACAGGCCCCTCAGTACCCCTGGATGAGCATCTGCTCTTGTTTGGTGCTTTGAAATCCTGCTCTAAACTTACTGGACACAAAAAGACAAATAAAGACACCTTGTGTGTACATGTATTCACGAGCACAAACCTTCATCTTCCCCAACACACAAACTGCATTGAAGCTCTGAGTCCTGTGAGTGCCATGACAAAGATCACACAGGGTGAGAATAGCTTCATACCTCTGAAATTTAAGAATTTAGCTGATTTTTTTTTATTATTCTGAATGCTTACGATGATTTTTTCCCACTTCCACATCCAATAAGCTAGCTACTTGTTATTTTACATTTAATCCTCCTCTATGCACCTGACTCCAAGGCTTTCAGCAGCAAATCACAACCCAGTTCTACAAGACTTACGATCAGAAGGGCTTCCCTCATCACAACGCACCGGAGGATGCTGCGATAACAGACTAAACGCCGCGGCTATCTCTGCAGTTCGGTATCTCCGCGTGAACCTCAGCGCTCATTTAACAAATCCCGGAGAGCAGAGGCTCCCATTAACCTCACCGAGCGCCCGCTCCGGCAGCGCTGAGTCTCAGGCTCCCTACGTGCAGCCAATGGCACAACTCGACCCACCCATTCCAGCGCAGGATGAAAGACTTTCTGGCCGGGCTTATCTCTTCCCGTTGCTGCGGAGGAAATTCAGACGACTGACAAAGCCCACACCTGGGCTGCCGCTTGCCCAAGGTGGGGGAGATGAATCCTAGGGCCAATTGCCCAAGAGGCTGCAGGAAGCAAGAGGCAGGGCAGGGCCCCACGCGAGCTGCCGGTACCGATGGATCTGCCCTTTCGGATCATCCTTGTCCGACGCAGGGAGCTGCTGCACCTGCTATAAGTGGTCTGTGTCTCTGTGTCCCCTTTCTGCTTCTACCTTGCTTTTTTGTCTGAATATTTCCCTTCTCAACATCTCCTTCCATCCTTTTCCCTGCAGTCATCCCTCCTTTTTTTGTTTTCCTCTTCATCCCACTCTGGAGGGACTTTTCAGCTTGGCCAAGCAAGATCTCCCATACCATGCTTGGCTTCGAGAATATCCTCTGAACATGAAAAATTTCACAATATTTTCCCAATTCTGTACTTGCCAGACAAACCCAATTCAGCCCATTCTAGGTTTAATCCCATTAAACAACCCACGTCCTGGGAATAAGCCCGGATGGCAAAGACGGAGCGATGAAAAGAAACTAAAACTTGACACAGGGAGGTGGCCGGCATCCAGGAGCCAGGTCCCTTGGGAAGTGTCATCTGCCCTTTCCGCCTTCCTGGTCCTGAGCATTTTGGGAAAGGTCTGATCTGGGTTCAGCACTTAGCACCCACCTCGCCACAACCACAGCTACCGGCAGCGTCTAATCCCTAAGGGGGTAACAACAAACAGCCACCACTGTCCTTAACTCCCTCGAAACCAGCGCGTTAGCAACGCGGGACGAGGCAGCACACAGCCACCCCCAAGCGAACCGCACCGCTTCGTGTGTGCTTTAGCTGTTGACTTTGCCATCCTTGAGCACACGATCCGTGCGGATCCGTGGATCCCAGCCAGAAACGGGCACCGAGGCGCTTATGGGTGCGATGGGAGCTGCTTTTGGACGGACACTTTAGGGAATCAATGAGTCCAGCAGCCACTTGAACAAGGCAGGAGCAGATCCCCAGGGGTGTCTCCATTCTGCAGACTTCACTGAAACGGCACCAGGGCCCAATCAGCTGAAAATGCGACCCAAAGCATCAAAGCCGAGATACTATGTAAATGTTGATTTATCTCCGCTTTGAGTCTAGAGTTTATTCAGAAAGCTTTTATTCCTTTGTCGGGAATTGCATAGCAGTTATTTGGTTGTTGTTTCTTTAATTTACAAATCTCTCCTTCTCTTTACATAACTTAAAAAAAATAAAACCCACGTCTCCCTTGAAAGTGTACCTTGTTTCAGTATGGTTAGCCCTTGTGTGCTTTACTGCCAGGATTTTATAAAAGGGCTTTAACTTTTCATTCACCAGGAGCATAACTCAAGTTTTAATAACACACCTTATGCATGACAAAAATTTGCTTCTGGCGATCATGGTTTCGACCACAAAACCACAATTGGGAGTAACTCTTGGTTAACTCTTTCAAGCCCACGCACTGCAGAGTTAGACAGAAGTTCAATATAGAAGACTATGGAAATTATCAGTTAGAATACTTTGCAGTAGATGAAACCATCTCGTTCTCTCACGACACTAGTCTTTTTCCCAAGTCCTTTCTGTGAAATTAAAGGGGCAAAAGGGAATTAAAAAGAACAGAAGAGAGGCTGGTTCTTCCCTTCATTTTGGGCCACGGCATCAGGGCACGCGGGGATCGCAGCTCCCTTGTGATCAGCTGTGTCTGGGCACATTTTAACAGCTCATTCTCCCCGTGCCCTCCCTCCGCTTGCCGAGGGGCTCTGCCCGGGTTATCAGATCCTCCATCCTGCTCCCAAGGACCCTCTCCCTCCACCGCTGCCGGAGGGGCTGCTCCATCCCCGGTGATGAGGCCAAGGGGGGCAGCTCCTGCCACAGCCCCCTTGCTCTGATGCTGCTTTTGCAGCTCTTCAGCATCCTCCTCCTCCTCCCTTCCCCTCTCCCTGCCAGGAAACCCCAGGGCTGTCCTGCCGCTTCAGCGATGCCTCTGGTACCCCCAGGTCTCCCTTATCTCCCATCGCTGCTCCCTGGAGAGATTTCGGGTGCTCCAGCCCCATTGTGCTCCTAAACGGCTGCAGGGCTTGTGATTCCCGTCCACCCCTGCCCCTCCATCACGCCCTGGCTGCTCCATTTGGACACCCATCTCGCTCTCCAGACATGAGTTTTTGCCAGCTGCGGACTAGCAACCTAAAGTGGAAGCTCCAGAGATCCCCAAAAGCATCCTCAAGTCTTGGGGAACATCCCCTGCTCAGAAAGGCTCTGCCGGCTGCGTAGATCCTTTAGCCTCCGCAGGGAACCCAATAAAGCTGCAAAGGTCCCTGCTAAGATTGAGAGGAGATAGCAACCTCGGCAGCCTTATCAGCCTGCATCACAAAGGGGATGCTCCTGCATCCATTCCCTCTTTCTCATGCACAGGGGTTAACAGTCCGTTAGCAAGCGAGGAGGCAAGCAAGCATGTAATTCATCAGCTAACATAATGCCCCGGTCCGTAATTAGGAATACATCAATCTAATTCTGCAATACGCTGTGTACACACACAAAACGCTCCTCAGCGTTCGGAGAGTAAACCACACGGCCTCGTGCTAACTTATATAAATGCATATATTCAAAAAAAAAAAAAAAAAAAATTCTATAAATTACCCAAAGAGTTCAGGAAGCAAAAATTTCAGCCCTTGCTTGCTAAGTGAAGCAAGCACAGGGATGCAGTGTTTATATAAAATAATAACTTGTGCTGTGCCTCTTCAGGGCTCCTAATTATTAAGAGATTAGCTGTCACAACACCTCTGTCAGGCCTGTAAGCACGTACGTGCTCTCTCATACGAATCCACCTTCGGAAACACCGGATCCACACTCAGGTGCAAGTATGAACAGGCAATTCTAGATCTATTTTATTATATGCATATGTATTGCACACATGACTAGATAGCTTTCTAAGACTGGATTTATACAAGAATCCGATGTTTTTCTATACGACTGATCAAAAACCCTCCAGCTTTTGCTACCTAGAGTCACAGCAATATAACATTTCTCCTTTGCTTTCCTTCCAGAGGCGCAAGGCAAGGTGCACAGAGCCACAGTCATCAGTATCCAGAGCCCAAAATATTCTGGAGTTTCAAGATTATAACAGAAATGACTTAGGATGAACAAAATATTTTGTTTTTAAATAATCAAAATGAATGAATTCCCATCAATTATAATTTCTTGACGAAATCATAATCTGAAAACATTTACTTCAAAAAAAAAAAAAACTAGAAACTTAACCAAAAATGATAAATAGTATGGAAGATATTTTCTATAAATAAAGAAATAAAAATACAGTGTCACTGTAGCATATGTTAGATTGTTGGCTACAGGCAAACAAGGTTGCCTCGAGATGGAAACTTGATGTGTCAAACTTTAGTCTGGGGAAAAAATAGGATTGTGGTTTAAAAACCCCTTGACAATAATGAGGAGACTCCTCCAAGGACCAGCAACAGGTCACTGAGGAGCAGAAAGTTTGGGAAAAGAAAAAAAAAAAAGGAAAAGAAAAGAAAAAAAAAAGTTCCCATCCCGTTCTTCACTTCCATGGGTAAACAGCTGGACAGGCAGATGAACCCAAGGAGTCCAAGTCATTCAAACCCAAAATACTTCAACGAGCTCAGCAGAAACACCTAAACCTCCGCACGGAGAGGACTGGGTAAATAAATCAAGAAGGAAAAAAAACCAAAACCAACTACTCACTCCAGTTCATTAGACATATTTCTCCCCGTTCCCAAGTCTTCGCAGGCGGCCCGTCCCGATGCTGCTCTCTGCTAGTCCCCGCTCAGTGCAGACATTGCCTGCGCCGCGTGTGATTTATGGCGAGCTCCGCGCACGGGTATTTTTGCTGACAGGTCGGCGGGGCTGCGCGCCGCGGATTGGCTGCGGGCACAGGTGCCGTGGGACAGGTACACGGAGCAGGTGCAGCCGTAACCCTCTGCGTGCCGGCCCCGCGAGGGTGGGGAAGCACAGAAAGGCCCTCGGGGGGAAGGAGATGCGATAAAGAAAGGAGTGGATTCGGTTATTCATCTGTGGCATAATGAGTTTCAGCTTGGTGGATGTGTTTCATGTGCAGCAATGCCAAAGAGCTGTCATTTTTAAGGAGCTGGGGGTTGATTTGGCTTTTGCGCTTTCTTTATAAATAAATACACAGACATGAACGCATACATATATAAAGAGACATAAATTAAGGCAAAAATAAAAGTGCCTCTTAAGTTTCCTCTTTTTTTTCTCTCCCCTTTTCTCACCTTCTCCTAGCTGTTCCTTCCAGAAAGTTTGTGGATTTTTTTTTCCCCTCTAATAAAATATGACTGGGGGCTGCCAAGACACACCGCAAACACCCTGGCTCCTGGGATCTCTCCGTTGCCTTGAGTGGGTGAGGAGAACAGGTCTGTGGGCTGAGCCCGCAGGCGCCGCTCATCCCGCATCCCGCGGGGTGCCGACGGGAACGCTGCTCCCAAGGCAGCGGGTCCCCCAAACGGACCCTGCTGGGAAGCGGCTGCCCCAACACCACCCGGGCGAGAGCTCTGGAGCAACTCACCTGCAAAGGGTGAAAAGATTTGTGCAATCGAGTAAAACTCATCATGGATTCAAGCCCTCCTGTTGGATGGTTTCTGTCATTCGTGTTGCAATGAGAAGGCAAAGGATGGGCTCAGTGGGTGACTCATGTTGACTGGATTTGGAAGGCAAGAGAGGATTTTAGAAGACAAGTTAGTGCAAGCCTTAAAACAAAGGGAAAAAAGAGAGGCTTCCACCACTCTTTCTCTCCCCATCGCGATCTCGCTCACCGGAGCTGTCCCATCGGCTGCCTGCAGCAGCAGGTGAACACAAGAGCAAACTTTTAAGTCTCGCTTTACAGGGCAGCTCTCCCTGTGTGGTGGCAAGGGACCTTCCCAGGCCACTCAAGCAGGCACCANTTACAGGGCAGCGAGCACAGCTCTCCCAGCGCGGTGGCAAGGGACCTTCCCAGGCCACT
>VWPW01006193.1:0-19979 GCA_013389825.1 Crypturellus undulatus
CCCCATGGCCATCCGAAAAGCGAGGGGCACTGATACCTTCGTGTTGCCTAAGCAGTATAGCTCATTGGAGAGTTGCTGTGGAGAGGACAGCTTAGAAGCAGATAAGAATACAATCTTGGAGATATAAACCTCTTTCCTCTGAATTTTCTCTTCTCTAAAGTTCATTTTTCTTCACCCCTCGTGAAGGTGGCTGGCCAATAGCAACACTAATCAGATATATAATTCTGCTTTGGCTGCCTCCACAGGAAGATCTCCAATTCTTTCGATCCTCTTTAGTATGCTCTAATTCCCCAGANAGCGAGGGGGACTGATACCTTCGTGTTGCCTAAGTAACACTAAGAGAGTTCTTGTGGAGAGGACAGCTTAGAAGCAGATGAGAACATGATCTTGGAGATATAAACCTCTTTTCTCTGAATTTTCTCTTCTCTAAAGTTCATTTTTCTTCACCCCTCATGAAGGTGTCTGGCCAATAGCAACACTAATCAGATATATAATTCTGCTTTGGCTGCCTCCACAGGAAGACCTCCAATTCTTTCGATCCTCTTTAGTATGCTCTAATTCCCCAGAGTAGGAAAATGGTCTCAAATGGTCTTCAGGGGTGAAATCTGGGCTCTGACACCAAGGAAGGGGAACAGCAAATGGCTTTTAGCATATGGTTGCATCTAGAGGCTGCAGACATGGGACATTGAGGTGGAATTTTCTGAAGGCAAGCAGGAAAATGACTTTCTCCCATGAAAAATGTCTATTGGCGTTGATCCGTTGAGCTTTTGATGCTTTGGTCATTTAAAAAAAAATCAGATTTCTTAAAGAACTACTGAAGTTTGAGCAAAACCAGGTCTTTTTGAAGCTCTCATTTGAAGTAGAGAGCAGAGGCAAATGTGTTATGGAGAGTGGAGAGCCCTCCACCATGCACACCAACCTTCACCCCTTGCAGGCTAAGGTCTCCCGTGTTAATGTGGACACATATTTCACCTGTTGAGGGGCCTTCGAGGAAAAAACACCAAGAGGAGAAGTGATTTTGTGACCCAGAATGCTGAATGGATGCTCATGAAATCCAGCTCTAAGTCCTAACGTAGCTATGTGACCACAATAAGACCAAATATAGAGATGTAAACCTAGTCACTATGAGTAGGAATCTCAATACTCATCATTCTAGCTAGTGACTAGTTATTTACTGAGCCAATAAAGTGCCTTGAAAATAATAATCAGAAGTGTCACAATTAAGGGTGGAGTTTATTAATCCCAATACAAATTACCTAGTCCCAGAAACTGAATAAAAGATCATAATAACCAGCAGAGATTGATTTGGACAGTTCTGCTGTGCTAACTCTCAAATCAGGAACTCTTACACAATGTAAAATGTTTGTGTTAATAGATAACAGCTAGACAGATAGCTCACAAGGAAGATGACAGATCATTGATTCACTTTATAAAACAAGGGTTTCAGAACAGTGCTGGTCAGCAAAAAGCATCAAATTTAAGGAAGATTTCAGAAAGATGAATAGGAAGGGATAGGAAGTTGGATTTTAGCCCAGGAAAACCTCAAAGGGTGCTGACCAGTCTCATTTTGATCATGAGTAAGGGTAAAGTCTTGAGCAGCCTAGAGGTGCTTTATGGCATGGTAAAGCCAGCAATAAAAAGAAATCGAGCTGAAGTTCTTCTTATCACTTGCTACAGCAGCAAATGTGGTCTCCATTGTACTCTGTATGTGTCTTAAAATCACCCAAAAGTGATTCTGGCTGTGGTTAAGGCCTGAGTTGGTTTAAGTGCTGCATTTGGGTTTGCTCTACAGTTCTGCCACAAGCTCCCCAATAAATCCTGGTCAAATCAATTAAATCTTTTTGCTAGCTTTGCATAATAAAGTTGGCAGCTACTCTTCAGGAGGATTGCAAAGCTTAATTCCCTCCTGAGAAGCAGGCTGTGGTCCTCAGCTGGAAGATGATAAAGAAGTGCCAAATATTATTATTAATTTAGCACAGCTAATTTGTTCCACTAAAATTAGAGCGAAATTGCAGGAGCAAAGTGCAGAGGGTGGCTCCATCCCTCTCTGGATTCGTGGCTCTCCATCCGCTAGGGATCGCTCCGAGGGTATCAGGTATCTCCCCTGAAGTCATTGGGATGCATTCTAATTTGCTAATCATTTCTTGAAGCATGACAGGAATTGATTTGCATTAAACTTGCATTAAACTTTGCATTAAACTTGCATGAGCGTCACTGATCTCATACGCAAGCCTGGATTATGTGCGAGGCTCTCACTAACACTGAGTAGGGGGCAAGTGCTGCAGCAACCAAGCCCTCGAGAAGGGTTATTAGCCAAAGAAAACCCACCATCTCCTGCAGGGAAATGTGTTACTAGTGTGTGTTTATTTATCAGCTGCTGGAATACACTGCGAGGAGACAAGAGGTACCAGGAGGCAGGTAAATTAACAGCCTTCAGTTGTGCCATTAATTCCTAGGGAGCGAGAGGAAGGGTTTAGCAGCCAGCTGGGAATCACTAACTCGTCTCAGCCTTCCACAGCGGAGCCAGGGCAGCGACGCCAACATAATCCCCCCCAATATCCCCTACCATTTCCTCGCTGGAAGCCAGTCCCTTCCAGAAGGGACCAGCATCCGCCTTTCCTGTATCAGAAGGTGTTTTCGCATCAGGCAGAGATGTTCCATGGAGAGCAGCTGGATTCCCCGGAGCGGCTGTGCCCTGGGACATTGCACCCACTTAGCTCCACAGTGCTACAATCAGACCCCAAATTGGCACAGCAGAGTCAGACTCCCAAATTGGCACAGCAAAATCAGACCCCAAATTGGTCCATAGAGCTGGTGCCCGACAGGCTCCGGGCCAGGATCCCACCTGCTCTTGCGCTCACGGCGCCGGGCAGGGATTTTTCCAGCTGCCCTGGCTGCAGGGCGGCTCTTCTGACATAATGAAATTTCCAAGCCCTTTGTCTTCCCAACGCATTACCCGCCACCAGGGACACCCGGCCGGAATTCAGCTAATTCCAGCCAGCTCTCCGAGGTCCAGGACATGCTGTCCATGGAAAAACAACACACGCCAGGGAAACAAAAAGCGAGCGACTACCTGGCTGCCTTTTATAGACTTCTCAGAAAAAGTTAGCAGACCTTCGCCAGACCTGAACGTTCACATCTCTCCTTCACTTATGGAAGGCAACTTTATTAAATCCCTGGATTCTTTTCAGCCCAATAGCCCAATCTCTGTATTTGCAACCATAATGCTGGAATAACTAGCAGGGTCCAAGCCAGTGCCCATTGGAGTAAATAGTGCCAGAGTAAGCAGGTGCCAGAGGCTTTTTTAGATACAGAACAGTAATTCTTTGTACCTCTCTCTCTGTGGGTTGCTGGACTCCTTTTGGGACGCCACTCTCTGCCACATGCAAAACAATTCCTGGATAGACATTTCCACCGAGGATCTCGGCATGCTGAGCTTCCCAGTATCTGGGTCATTTGGATAAATAAGATTTCTGTTTAGGGCAACCAAGCTGCGGGATGTGCTAAGACTATTCGAAGCCTTTTCAAGAAGGAGCTGGAGAAACAGGAGGAGAAAAGCAGGATCCTCACAGAAGGAAGGACCTGGGAGACCAACGGGAAGCATGTCCAGTGCTTTCTCTTGCATAATGCTGGCAGCACTCGCAGCGAGGCACACGCTGCCCTCTGCTCCTCAGCTATGGACAAGAGCAAGTACTTGCACAGGCTTTGAGTCATTCTGACCCCAAAAGCACCAGAAATGCTTGGGCAGGGACTGCAGCAAGGGACGGCGGCTCTGCTCTAGCTGCAGCTGGAGGAAGACCTGCAATGAGTCGGCAGAGCAGACCTGAGTGCTCACCTGTGAGATGCTGAGCTGGTTGCAAACCCTATGATATAGGAGCATCTGATAAGGAGTGTTATTAAGTCCCATTCCTGCAGCTGCATGCAAACACACCTGATATAAAGGCCAGGAGATTCTTCACAACATCTATCTTCCTCACAACACGTATCTTCAAACTAATCTCCTCCCCAGCAGAAATTAAAAACCACTAAATAAAAGCCACAAAAACACTAAGGTCCCAGAAGCAACAAGCAAGAGAAGCCAAGGACTTGCCAAATCAGGGCTCCCTGCATTAGCTGTGATTTTTTTCCACGGATAACCCACGCCAGTCACAGTCCTTGGCTTGTCCTGGAGTCAGTGGGAGCCTAGCACAACCCATTCCTTAAAAGCAATGTTCCTGAATAACGAGAAAACGAAGCATGGCAATTACTGAACTGAGCGAATAACAAGTTTTGTAGGTGCTGTTAGAAGGGGAGAAGGAAAATCCCAGCTTGCTCCAAACTGCTTTCGATGTGCGTTGGCAGGTTCTTGGTATTTCTCCACGAGAGAAAGGGCAGGTTCAAGCCAAGCGCCTGCGTTACAGAACGTCCAGGTTTACATAAGTGCAAGAGGCCCCGGGTAATTATTAACACCAGCTTATTGCCACTGGCTTTGTGCTGGAGTCACCTGGTTGTTTAGATTAAATGCACAGTGGTCATTTAGACAAGGAGAAGGCTTCCAGCACTGGGATCCAGTGGAAACAGCCCTTGGAGAGGGCAGGAGGCCGATGCAAACGTTGCAGGGGCTGAACTTAAATGCTGCTCCAGGGAGCAGGTTTGACAGCTTCGAGCACCCCCTGCTCCAAAGTCCCCCGAGTTTCCTACAAGTTACCAGTGGAAAAAGCCTGGTGTGGCACAGGGATAAGGGGAGCAGGATCAGTTCCAGCTTTCCTGGGCGAGTCCCAAGTCAAGCAAGCTCTCGTTCCTCTCTCCTTGGCATCCTTTCCAAAGGTGGATGCTATCAGCGCAGCCCGACTTTATCTCATGTCCCGTCTTTACCTTTCTTTCCTTATCTGATGTCTCACTGAGATGTCCTATCACTCTTTGCCTCCTATAATCTGCCAGGCGTTATCGATGTGTGGCCTATGCCACTGTCTGGGGCAAAGGAGATTTGGGACTTCTTGGTCCTGTGCCCATTTTCTCTCTGCTTTGTCATCTCGGACACACCAACCCACGGGTCTCCAATAGCCACAGGTCACAGAAGCCCTGTTTCCATGAAGAAAAATCACATTCCTCTTTTTCTCAATGCTTAGCCTTATCTCAGCCGACATATTATCCCCAGCTGACAGCTCCTTACTTCCTATAATACTTTTTTTTTCACCATTAGCACCGATGAATAGAGGCTTAAACAGCCAGAAATTGCCAATAAAATCTCTTCAAAACACAGCAGGAGCAAGTGCTATAAAATAGATCACAATCATTATACATATGTGTCCAGTCACACTTCCAAAACCCAATTATAGATGCCTTAAGTCAATGAGACTTAAGGATATTCCTAATGATGCCACGCTGGGTTTTGCCACACGGACTTGCTGAACCAGAGACATAATAAAGGTATCTTCAGTTGTGGCACCAAAGCATCAAATATACGTTTGTCTTCAAGTGCTTAATCAGGTTTAATCTGATTTAAGGCCACATTCGTACCGTGAGTCAGCAAGACCTATAGCAAGGCCCAAGCAGGCAAGTTATTCTACAATAACAAGTACCAAAAATTTCATTTGGAAGTTTCTGTGGTTTTTTGTGACAAACCTCTGAAAAAAATATGTTTTCATGCAGAACTAACTTTCCTTTCACAACAAATACAGCCCTAATAAAATACAGTCTTTTGAGCAAAATGCTGCAATGCTTACATAAACTTAAATTTCCTTGAAAATAAGTATTACTTAGCCAAAAAATACTCCACACAAATCATGCTCAGAAAGTGTACTTAAAACAGAAAAAAAAAAGGGGGGAAAATAGAAGAAAAAAAAGAGAGAAAGAAATGAGTGTTTCATGGAAAACATTCCAGGCTAAAACATAGCTTAGATCTTAGATTTCCCTGCTGATGTGCAGGGTGAATTTCATAAGATTACAGCAATATCAGAACTCCAGATGAGATGGGGAGGAGACTGAGACATTGGTTAAAATAAAGCAACTGGTTGAACGTTACATGTCAATAGGGTGAGAACAGAAGGGAATTGGAGATCCTCTTGGTGCAGGTTTGCTAAGTAAAGCATGTACATACCTAGCAGTCTAGTGCTCTTAAAATCACTGTCCTTGGCTTTCTGATCTTCACGCTACATCTCAGGAGATAACAACAACACGGAGTCAACAGAGCTTTCTGTGACATCTTCAACCTTCTTGACAGACCCATTGAGATTTTGTTGGAAAAAACAATCAAGGATTTAGAGCTAGTGGTTTTTGGTGGCTATGCTTCAGGGAGCGACTTTTTAAATGCCTACGTGCCCATTAGACTCATCCTTGCTGGGAGAAGATCTGGACCCTTTGCACCATCGCTTCAGCGGAGATTCAAGAGGGATTTTAATGTTTGGATTCTTCTTCCAGTAGAGACCAAGCAAGAGCAAAATGCAAGATTTGGCCCAGTTCGTGGATCCCAAGAGCATCATGCTCGTGCTTGTATTCGTAGTTAGGGATGGGAATGGTGTTCTGAGGATGCGATGCCTTCTGCTCCAGCCTGCAGCATCCTTCATGCCACAGATCCCCCACGTCGCTCTTTCAAACACAGCATTTACAGAAGGGCCAAACGAAGCACCTTGGCGCCAAGAACTTTATTTCACCATCTAATCCTCTGACTACTACTGTCATTGCGTCCTTCTTCCATCCACGGATCGCATAAATGAAACATTAAGCCCAACAATGTCCATGTTTTATGAGAAGAGGAATGAGGCACTGGGTGAACGAGTCCTCTGCCCTGGCTCACAAGGCGAGTCACAATCACAGCCTCAAAGTTTCCTTCCTTGCACTGACCACCAAAGCTTGAATTTCCTCAAAATCTGTTTGCACTGACTTGTTCACCATCGTTTTACCGTGTCTGCAGACCTGTTCCGCGGCAGGTAGAAACCACAGAGGCATTTGGGTCCCACAGCAGCTGCCAGCACGACCTGAGGACTCCCACATGGGGCAGCTCCATCACAACTCCCAGCACTTGGGCACGTTGAGCGCTGGTCCTGCAGTCTCCATGCAGACCAGAGCAGGCAACTCTNAGACCTGTTTCGCAAAAGGCAGAAACCACAGAGGCATTTGGAGCTGCCAGCACAGCCTGAGGACTCCCACGTGGGGCAGCTCCATCACAATTCCCAGCACTTGGGCACGTTGAGCGCTGGTCCTGCAGTCTCCATGCAGACCAGAGCAGGCAACTCTCCCCTTAACACAGGATTTCTCAAATGGGAAAGGTCTTTGGCATCACCTTTAGAGCTGTTCCGTCGCTTCCCTGCCACACAGCACCTGAAAGCTACGTCTAGGCACATCAAAATTTCAAGCACTAATGTCTTAAAGAACTGGCTACAAAGGAAATTAATGAATAATAATGTCAAAAAGGAATTTAAAATTTCCATTTTCATTTTATTGTCAAAGTAAATATATTTTTTTTATGAAGAACAAAAGAAAATATACAGAATTGTAACTTATGTACACTGGTTTTATAGGTATTTTTGTTTCCAATTTACACAAATTTTGATACGTTATTAAAAGATATTTTTATATAGATATGCATCTATGTACAGTTTTATTTACATACATTCATAGGATGTGATATAAACCAGTCAATAGATGATAGTTCATTTATATTAATTTCTAGAGGACCAAAGGAATGCATTCGCTTTAGCTAGACCTACTGCTCTTACATACAACACGGTCTCCTGCACTACCTAGCGCTAGAATTGCAGTGTTCTATTTCCCATTTTGTCAACAAAACGACAAACAGATGTCATCTGCGAATGGAAAGGAAAGGCAACATCCATTACAAAATCGTTCCTAATTACCGAACCCTAATTTTTTTTTCCTAAAGCTTACAATCGCCAGAGTTGAAAAGGAGAAACAAAACGAGAAAACACACAAACATCATCACTTGCTTGCTACCATCCGATTATTTGTTTAAATTCCCTTCTTAGCCAGTTACGGTGTCAATTGGTTTCTTTTGGCTACTGTTCTCACCCCTTTGCCCAACCCAGCTGCGTGGAGCTCTGACATGGCTGTTGGAAAAGAAAAACACGTAGTTCTTATCATCACCCTTGGACAGAAGATCTCATGGTGTCACATCAAGTTACGCTACCTACCAACCTCCCATGGGAGCTGATACATCTGGGAGACCCCAGTGGATGGATGGGGATGCAGAGCCCAGCCTGGATCTCTGCTCACTGAAGACAACCGAGGACCTCCAGGATGGAGCAGGAGTTGAGTGGAGGCAGGAGTTGGCCTCACAGTTCTAACAAACGGCCTCTTGCAGCACCAAACAACAACCTTCTGCTAAAGCAAGGGGACTTCAAGGCAGCACCAAAGGAAAGCAGAGTTTCCTTCAACACACGGGCCTCTCCATACCCTCAACAGAGCACAGGACATGAGAAATGGGCGCACGGCATCCACGGAGCCTCGCCAAAAGGCTTCTACTCTAGACCAGTTAGTGCAATCCAAGCTTCTGTGTTTGCTTGGAATTTGCCTTTGCTTAAATATATATATAAATATATATATATATATATGTATGCATATGCACATACACACACACATACATATATGTATAGCCCTCACCAAGGAAGAGGTAAGTGTGATCCAAAGAGACCCAAGGGGCTGGGAGATGCATTCCAGTGCTCTCCATGCCTTGCTTCCCCCCAATTCCCACTGCTCCTCCTCCTGTTGCCGGCCCCTACAAATCCTTGGCTCAGGCAACCCAAAAAACAAAGGGGTTGTTTTCATTTCAAAAGGAATTTGCTGTTTCCAAACTGGACAAATAGAGCAGCTTAATAAAAACTCCCAATGAATGGCCTGTACATGAGCAAAGCCCTCAGGAATGCCAGGGCTATAATTAACTAGCAGCAAGCAACTCTTACATTTTCCTGTGCAGCAGAAAACAGCTAAAAATAAAACACTGTAATTTCCAAAAGAAGCAGCAGCAAAGGAGGAAGAGATAGAAGGAAAAGAAATTAACATCTTAAAAAAAAAAAAAAAAAAAAAAAGGACAAATGGGAAGAAACACCCCCCTCCCTTGACCCAAGAGAACTTCATTCTCAAATCATGTTAGAAGGACACGGGACACAGACGCGGTGGTATCAAGTAACAGCATTGACTGTTCTGCGAAGACAAATAAATTATCACTAGAAATATAGTGAGCAAAGTGCTGTCATCGGCTGTTCTGGGACGGCTGGGCGGGAAGGGGAAAGCGGGAGCGGTCAGTTCACAGAGCGGACGGAGCGGTTGCTGCGTGGGAACCGATGCACCTTGACGTGTTTGGACAAGTGGTCGCTTCGAGCAAACTTCTTCTCGCACACGGGACACTGATAGGGTTTCACCCCCGAGTGGGAGCGTCTGTGCCTGGACAGCTCGTCTGACCTGGAGAACCTGCAAGAAAAGAGAGGTATTTTCAATAAACCGGTGTTTTCCATTGCTGATTCTCTCACGGTCATGTAACGTCCCCTCAGGCCGCTGGGAGACTCTGCTGGTAGCAAGGCCCAAACTCCCAAATGAAAGAGCTGAGGACACAACAAGACAGTCTGGTCCCCATCAGCAGCGATGGAAACGCACAATTAACAACCTCATCTCATGCAAATTCCACCCCAAGAGCAATGCATAGAGGCAATTTTGTGCCTCTTGCTCCAACCCCCAATAATATGAATACAACTCTACTAAAACAGCCCTGCTTTTGGCTTCCAGCACCAATGCTGGACTCCTCCTCAGCCTGCCCTGCAATCTCTTTCCTGCAAATCCAGCATGGATCTGGTCAGAGATAACAACATCCCGCAGGTGAGGTCTGCTCCAAGCACTGACACAAGGACAACAGCATAGCCAGTAATTGCGGCTAATTTGAGATGGACCCCAGATAACAGATGTATTTACTCAGAAGCTATTTGCCTTATCAGATCCAACTCAAAACACCGGCCTTTGCATGTTCCCTCGCTGGCTAAATAAGGAGTTATTAACATCTCAGTGGCAGAGACGCTAAATGTTGTAACAGCTGAAACCCAGGCAGGCCCCCATGGCCATTAAAACAGTTACTTCATGGGCAAATTAAAACCAAGATTGAGGCTTTAATTAACGAAATTGTCTCCCAGGAGTCTCCGTACCTTCAGTCTCCACAGAAAAATCCCCAAAATAGCCATCCCGAATCCCACAGGCTTTAGTGAACACAAATAAACGCGCTAATCCGTTGGTCTTAGCAGCAGAGCTGGCTCTTTTTCTAGCTTGGACTTGACTGGAAGTCACAGGGTTAATGATGCCCTGCTAAGACGGCCCTGTCCGGACGGTGCAAAAAATTTGCTGTTTGACTAAGGAGAGTTAAGTGTTTTGTTGCCAGAACAGTAACAAAGAGCAGCATAGAAAGAGCTTGCAAGAAATGGTATCAGCTGTATATTTACCATAAATAAATGAAGTCATGGGCACTAGCTGAATAAATGGAGGAAAGAACACATAGAAAAATGTGCCCTTTTGGAGCAAAATATCACAGCACCAACGGGGTGAATATGCTGTTTTTATGAAAGGGGAAAAACAGGGCCACTGGGCTCCCATGAATAGGGCATTTATGCCAGAAAAATGTTTCCATATAAAGGTTTTAATTAGCACTGATCTCCCAGCACTAGTTGAGGAACAGGATGGAAAGCTGAGAATGGCTTTTTTTGGTCCCTATAGGTCTTCAATTTGGTGCCCGCTCCACAGAGAGATTTGCTGCAAAGAGGCACAACTTTGGGGAAGGTACAGTATGGATCCAGCTTTCCCAGGGATATTTCTGGAGGAGATTCCTTGCCCACTTTCCTTGCTTTTCTACCTGCTCCTTGCTTTGGTATCAACGTGGTAAAAGACCAAATGAGCAGTAATGTGAGCAGCTCTCTATAAAGAGGTTGGGTTGTTGCCTACACTGACCAGCTCACCAGGACTTCCATGTCCAAAGTGGACAAGAGCAGATCCAAGAGGAGAAGAGTCAGAGTAGGGAAAAACCTCCTTTGCAAAAAGCCATTTTATATTATGTGCAGACTCATCTTTCAAAGAAAGAGCAAACCCAGATGTGGCCAGGTCGCCTTGTCCCATGTCCTTGGTGGTTAAGGTCACCGTCTGCAAGAGAAGTGCCGTAGCACAGGGCTAACCTGGCATGAGAGAGCTGCAAATGCATTTTGATGGGAATTGCATGGATGGCGGGAGAGAAAGCAGCACAGATCAGGAATGAGCAGCTCCGCTCATCCCTGGTTGCTCGGATGAGTTCATCCGATAAAAATACCCTCTGCCTCATAACCATGTCCTTAGCAGAAGAGGCAGGAATGTCGCAATACTGTTCCGCAGCAGTCACGGAAAGATCGGCTTACGGAGTCCACAGAAATAAACCTCGAGCTGTCGGTGTGTTTACAAAAAAACAACGCAGAGGTTGGGACAAGGAAGCCGGGGAGGATCTGGTGGCCTGGCTCCGCAGGGGGCGGCTACATGATATTCGCAGCACGTTCTGGCGCTGCAGCCAACCCAAGAACATTGTAAATAACCTCCTGCAGACTGCCAAATTCTAACGAACATGAGGTAGCCCCAATGAGCATCCAACCAGCCAAATGTGCTCCCATTTCCAGAAGGATTCCTTCTTCCGAGGAAAGGAGGAGGAATTGGGAAACCCTAGAGCAAGAGGAAGAGTCTGCTTCACCTCTGTGTCTGGTGGGACATCATATGTCACCGTGTGTCCCTTGGAGATGAACACCCCAATGTACCAACATCCCCATACGAGGACAGAGCTGTGTGAGTCAAAGTGGGAGAAGAGTTGGTCTCCTCAACCTCCTCCAAGGCAGCTGCTTCTCCAGACAGGGCTGACAGCAAGTGAGCTGGTAGCCCTCCATCCATCCATCCATCCATCCATCCACATCCTTCCATATTCCATGTGGATCTCCTGCCCTTCCACAAGGAGAAGCTACAGCAAACTCGCCCGACCCTGCGGCACCAGCCAAAGGGCTCCCTGAGGCACCACGTGTCTCACCACACACCTCAGCTCGCACCATCACCACAGTCACCACCGGTCCCACACCCTGCTGCCTGCAAGCGCGATAAGGCTTTAAATCCCCCTATCCAAGCAGGCAGGGCTCGTATCAGCCTGCGATGAACCTCTGCGGGGGTTAAAGAGGAGATAGTGTCTTCCCGCCTCGCTCTTCCCCCACAGAGAAGGGGCCGTTCTGCCCAAGCGCTGGGAGGCCAAACCCATCGTTGCCCACAGAGAACCTCACATTTAAGTGACCATTTGAACACAATGGTCTAACTCAGGGCTGATATGAACCCCCCCAGCACACGGAGCCACTGAGGACCGGGACAGATGGGTCCCTGGCCACCCCTGAGCTCCTCATGGGCACTCGGCCGAGGACGGTCCCATGTTGGGACAAGGAGAAGCCCGCGCCACTGCCCGGTGCCCCCAAAGGCTTCCCCATCACACACTTCTATACCTAAAAGACCAACCGTGACGTAGCTAACACTCCCCAACCCAGAGACTCCGCTGCTTTCTCCTAGGCAACGTTTTGTTTCTTAAATTACCATATTCCGAGTCAAAAGTGTTTTTTGGTGAAAAACAGATACACAAACAAGCGCAAGAATGCTGGGGGGTGGGGAGAGCAGAGCCCAGCAGTGTTCCTGCACTTAAATTCATCTGAGAGAGTATAAAACGGGGAGCAAACAGAGCTTCCAGACGTGTTTGACTTAGTCCGAGCCCCCAGAGAAGGTAGATACGCTTTACTGAGGACGGAGAACTGAGGGTCTGTCCCCTTGGGGTGGCTGTGCAAGCCCCTGGGACACATGAGGACTTGGTGGGTGCACCGGCGAGCCCAGCTCCTGCAGCGATGCCTTCTCCCTCCCCAGTGTCCGGGGGCGTTGGGGATAGAGGCACCAGTTTGGGCTGTACAAATAGAGCAAGAGAAGGAAAACAAGCCAAAATAACACTTCTTGCAGCTGCCTGCGGGCAGGACACGTGTTCTTAGTGGCCAGGTTGGTTGCTCGCTCATCCTGGTTGGGTTTCTCATCCTCAGAACTTGTGGCTCTGCACATGCCCAGCCCTGCCGCACCTCCATCCCTTCACATCCTTCCTAAACCTTCCCCTTGCTTTTGCAGCCTGGAAAACACCATCTCAGAAAGAAAGCAGAGCTGCACATCATCATCTACAGGCAGCACGTCAGGTTCATCCTCTCAAACTACAAAAGTTACTGGGGCTTTTAGCATAAACCTTGGGGTAAAGCAGACAACCCTCATGTGCTGTGCACATTTTTCGCAAATACAAGGGCTTTTCTTGCATCTCAGCATGGCACAGGCACAGTGGCAGGCAGGAGGCAAGGTTGTGTTTGCTGCCAAGAGCCAAGGGAACAGGACTGCATGCTCCAGCTGTAGGTCAGGGGCAAAACAGCCTGTGCCCTATGGGCCCAATCAGCTAAATAACCCAGCTTTAATGTCACTCATCCTGAGCAAGGCTCACAAAGACACCTCTATACAGTACAACATAAAGATCATCATAACCGGTTTGAAGAACCACCATAAACCAAAATGGGCAATAAATAAATGGAGAAAATCAGCACTGATCCACTCTGATGAGGCCCAAATTGTGCTTTGGGTGCAGAGGATTCAAACCAATTCTGCCCTTTCCCCTCAAGCCAATCCAGGCATCTCTAATTGCTGCATGTCTCGCATACTTGCATTTTCACTCAAGCCTCTCCTGTTACTTTTTACCTCGTCCGTTCCCCATGATCACCACCCATTTCCTCGTTAGACATCGCTCGCAGAAGCCTTGCGGGGTATTCTTTGAAAGAAGCCTGGTTTAATTTAATAAAAGGGAGTACAGATTGTTTTGCTTCCCTCATAATTTGTGGTGCTCTTTGTTAACGCTTGCCAGCAGGCAGGCTATTAGCACGGCTAATTGGAATGAGAGAGGCAGGAATCCAAAGTTTCCCACCAAAAAAAAAAAAAAAAAAAAAAAAATCAACTTTCTGTTTCAAAAACTTTTAATTTTTAAATTTGTAGAAAAAAATAGGAAAGACTTTTTAGGATGCATTCTAATAAAAACCTGCAAACTTCCATTCGAGCAATGTTTTTGAGGATTAATTGCACCTCAGCCTTCTGGTTACGTCATTGTATCTGACACCACTTTTGAGGGACCCACGCGCCTTTCTCAACCATCACAGAGGACAGATCCTACAACACATTGGAACGTCAACAACATTTCCAGAAGCAGCAGGATGGAGTATGTTCTCTATGAAGCTACCTGAAATACTGGATATTTTACCCCATACATTTATCACAGCCCATCACGCGCAGCTGGACCTGGGCACAACCAGGCTGTAGAGACTTGGCCCTCAACCAACGCATCATCTACAGCCCTCAGCGGGTACCAGCCCAGCATCTGCTGCAGCTGGTGTGTTGCAACGAGCCCGTGGGACTGCACGGCACTGCCTGCAGTGACAAGCTTAATCTGACCATCTCCAAATACTGAAGGATTTTAAGACACTTGTACAATTGCTGCCAACCGGTGATGCTCTGTTATTCAGCTGATCAAAGCCCCTGTATCACCTAACAGGAGGAAAAACCTCTTAGCTCTCAAACTAGCTGAGCAAGTTTGAGGCACCACAAGTCTTCTTTCACCCAGGCTGCAAACCTGTTTGCTCGAGTGAACCAGGAGTGACGAGGGTTGGACACTGTTGCACCCCAATACTAACCTCCATCCGCAACCTGGCCACGTGCATGCAAAAGGCTTTTCTCCCGTATGCCTCCTCAGGTGGGCTTTCAAGTGGCTGCTTTTCGTGTACATCTTGGTGCAGCCCGGGAAAGAGCATTTGTGCATTTTAATGAGTTCTGCCGCCGGGTTCTTTTGGAATTTCTGCCCCATGATGAGTCCCGTCTGCCCCTGGATCATGCCTCCTGGCCCAATGGGCTTGGCGGCGATGGGGACGGGCGCAATGCGGACAAATTTAGAGGACAAGTTCAAATTGGATGACTGAACTATTTGGGGCACGAGGGCAAACGTCTGTCCTTGGATGTTGACTAGGAGCTGTGCAATTTTAATGTTCTCTTGCGCTGGGCCTTGAGAACTGGGGCTCGTGTTGGACTCCTGCTTGATCTGTACAGGCTGGATTTGGAGCATAACTGGAATCCCGTTCTCCAGGGACATTCCTCCATTTGAAGCCTGGCTACCCTCCGTTGAGCTGCTCAATTGTTCGTTTTTACTCTCTTTTAAACCAGCGCCGGGTACCATATGGTCTTTTTGTTGTACAGAAGCAACAGAACCTTGGCTGCAAGCTCTCAAGTCCTTGGTCTCACTTTTCGGTCTTTCTCTGAGCTCCAGCTCCATGTTTTCCTCCAGAAATTCCTCAATTTCCTCAAGCGTAGGCTGAAATGGTCCAGAGTCTTCCATATCCACCGCAAATTCAGGCAACCTAAAATACTCCTCTTTCACTATGGGCTGAAGTCTCCTTTTGTCCCACCAGGACGCAGCAGTGTTCCCCAAAGACGCCTGGGACAACAAGTAGTCTAAGATGCTGTCCTGGCTCTCGGCACTAGACGTGCTCCCATAGCTGGAGCTGAGAACCTGGGAATCGGGGCTGGAACAAGAACAAAAGCTGGAAGAGTCACTGTCATCTTCCGAGAGGGGCGAGGGCAGCATTTGGTAGGACCTCACCCCTGCTGTCATGTCCCCAAAGTATCCAAGAGAAGACCTTGTGGTTGAAAAAGACTCATCGGGAGGTAGCAAGTGATCCACCATTCCTGTACGATCTCCTAGGAGTATCTCAACAGCATATACCACACGGCGAAAATTCAAGGGAGAGCCTGAAGAAACAAAACAGCAACAGTCAGAAGTCGGGTTTAATCATTCATCCCCACGAGCTAAACTCTATAAAGCTCCCAGGAACGTCCCAAGCATCCCGTCTCCCGGAGCACACATGCTGCTGCACGCTTTGATATGCCTGTACCACCCCCTAAGGACTGCGAGCGCCGGAGCGTTTTCCAGGATTGCACCACGTATTTGCAAAAGAATTCTTTCAGAAATCATTTCACAACTGTGTGTGCTCTGGATTTACAGCTCCCTTCTTCCAGAGTATTGCTGGCAAGAGAAAATAAATTATGGGCTTTCACCTAACAGTGAAACCTAGAGCCAAAGAAGGGAATGGGGAAGGAAAAAAAAAAAAGTGTTGAAATTTTTACCACCTAAAAAAAAACAAATAAAAATGAAGTTTATTGCATGTGGCCATAAATTGCAAATCCCTTCCTTATCTTGTAGCTTTCCACTGACTTTATTTTTAACTTCCTCAGTTCCACAAATATAGGCTAATCAGCATAATGCACGGATCAATCTGTCAGGAGCCAAAAATATTTGCTGCGCTTCAGCATTTACTAGGCGGATTTTCCCCTCCAGATGTAATGAATCAGTGTGCCAACGTCATCGGCACCTGCGCTGCCCTTAATAAGGCTGGCACGGAGCTGAGCTAATTACCACGGCCCGGCAAGCAGCCGGGTGCTGGGTTCACCTCCTCCCGCGGGCACCCATCATCGGGGCCAAGGATGATCCGAGCCCCCGGATAGCAGCCGAATGGGGAAAACTCGCCTGGGTGCCCCAATCCTACAAGCCCCTTGTCCATATGAGCGATAGTCCCAGGCAAAATGTGCAACGGAATGGCAAAATTTGCAGCAAACGAAGTGCAAAATCAGGGTGCTGCGGCGCATGGAAAGACATGCAAGTCCTGCGCTTCCTCGGCGAATTTCCTAGAAAGGTTTCTGGGGAGGGGAAGGCAGCAGCGGTGGCTGCCTGTTTCTCTCCTTCCTCCCCCAGAGGGAAAAATAAAGAGAAAAAGAAAAGCTCACGGGCTGGAGAATGTCTCTTAGAGCAAACGCGGAGAGCTCCGGCCGGAGCGAACACTGGCCCCCAGTCATTCGCTCAAGGTGACTGATTGCAAACAGAGCTGTGTATGTGCATAATAAAACAACCCTTTCTGTGGAAGGTATGCGGGCCGCAGAGATAGAAGTCATTTGATCGGTTGCGCGCGCGAGCGCGGAGCGGGCGGCATGTGACCCGGCGCGAAGGAAATGCCAGTCAAGCCTGTTCCACGCTGTCATTTTCCACAGGCTCCGGCTGCGCTCCGGACGCTTTGCCATGAATAGTCAATAGCGCCCAGTTTGGAGAGGGAAGGGGATGGCTATTAGGATTATTCCAAAGCTTCCTTGCTGCCCGGGCTCCAAAGTTTGCCCCCATTTCTGCCTTCTTTGGAGAAAAAAAAGAAATCAAAAGCCTTCTCTGTGCTCAGTTAATGCGGAGCGAGATGTTTTACACGGCACCCTTAAAGGGCTCCATCCCCTTGGCAGCATCTATTAATATTTCATAGGAAACAGAAGCAAAAAAAATATTTCTTAGAGCTTCCTCCTTTACACCCACAGAGGAAGTAGGGGCAGGTTGGAAGAAGGAGACTTAAAAGCAAAATCGCCCTTTTTCCTGCTCTGCCAGCCCTGTCAGTCAGCTGAGCCGATAATGAAATACTCACATGTGCCGAATACGAGGAAGTTCAAGCAAAGGTTAGCGGCTCCGCTCTGTGCCCTCAGCCTATAATCATTTCTTATAGTAAAAGTGAAGAGCCAAAGTACTTGCGAGACTCACGCTACCAATTATTATTTCGTTTTAATCTCGGTATAGAAGGAAAGTTACTCCCGCAGAGGTCACAGAGATATATCCCGGGTTTGCAGCATTAATCAGAACGTGTTTTGGAGAATTCTTCATTGGCCTCAATAAGGATTCACCCCAAATCTTTTTGCATAGAAGTCACCAAACTTCTATGCAAGAAAGTGCAGGGCGGACGGGAGCCCTCCTGCAGCTCCAGTGATCCCAAATCTGCGCTATTCCCACCCAAACTTGCGTCCAGGTGCTGTGACCGTGACATCTGGAATGCTGCACTATTTTCCCCTGTAAAGTCCTGTCTGCTTGTTTGTGTTCATGCTAAAAATACGTGGAGAAGGGTGCACCCAAACCAGTTATTTTTTTTCTCTTTTTAATCTGAAGTTTTTGAAATATCCAGGAAAAGCAGGAAGTCATTTATTCAGGAAGCTACATGTGAAAATATCCATGGATTTCAGTGGGAAAAGGACCAAATCTTAACGTGAGTAAAAAATAAATAACTAAATAAGAAGAAGAAGAAAGAAAAAGAAAAACTACCAAGTGCTCCACAACATCTCTCAGCGGAAAACAACCAGCGCTCTTATTTCCCCGTCCCTTTTGACAAGCATCAATGTCACTCGCTGTAACCAGAGTCATTTTAGGAATGCAGGGGACTGTCAGAGGCAAGCGGATCCAGGCACATTCCAGCCCGATCTGCTTTCCGTGCGCTCTCCGAACTTGCACAGCAGCCAGCAAGCTCGCGGGGAATGCGCGGAATGCAGGATGGAGCCCGGGCTATATTTTATCCTAAAGGCCAGACTAACAACGAGACGGCTTTCATCCGCGCTCTGCCTCAAGACACGGCCAAAACCCCAGCAGCTTCAAAAACAACAACAGGCCGGGGATACGCGAGCTATTAAAACCCACGATGCCATTTACAGACACATTCCAGCCCTCGGAGCCCTGCAAACAGGGTCTAAGTGTGACAGCCTGGACACGGAGGGCTCCGCTGGAAAACGGAGCGAAATTCAGCAGCTCTTTAATAAACACGGGGGCTTCCAGCTTTAAGAGCTCCCCGGGTTGCTCCAAAATCCCTTCTGCCAGAAACATGTTGTTCTGCTTAAAAGATCCCGTCTAATCACGAGTGTAAAAGGAGCAAGGGAAAGCAAGGAAAGGCACATTCGGTCGCAAAATAACAAATAAAATATTAGTCTCGGGAGCTTGCTGGATGATAGGGGGGTATTTCCCAGCCTGTCATTTCAGGTGGCTGCTTTGGAGCCCTAAGTCCAGCTCAGGCGCTTCCCGCAGCGGCATATGTTGGCGTCGGGCGCGCGGACGCGCTGCCGAGCGGTTCCCACACGCGTTGCTACAGCTCCCTCCAGCTTAGCAGTAATCTCGTTAGTATTTTTTTCCCCCCCTCCCCGTTTCCTAGAAGATTTTTTTTTTTTTAATCTGTTCGGACTAGCTGCTGCGTCCCATCCGTTTCACGGGCTGCTCCGTGGGACAAAAATAGCGTTTCTAAGAAATTTAAGTGGAAATGCGCTTAAAACAACAACTAAAAAATAAAAAAAATAAAATATAAAAAAAGCGGAAAACCCGTTTGGCCCCACAGACCTGCCGGCGTTTTGGGGTGCTCCGTGCATGGCCGGGGGCGCCCCCGAGCAGCCCTTTGCCAGGCCCCGCTCTGCAAAGCGGTGGAAACCCTTCCAAATCCCAGTTTTGTGCGAGCTCCCGTAGACTTGAAGGCATTCTTTAAGGCTCCTTAAGGAGGAGACACTTGATTTACCGCAGCCGCGGGCCCATAGCAGAGCCCTCCACGCAGCCCCATTAAGCGGCAGCTGCCGCCGGCAATTCCCGACGCTTCCCGGCCTTTTTCCCCGGGGTGAAGGAAGCCCCAAAGCAGCCGGGGGCAGCGCCACCCCCCCGGCACGATGTCCCCGCTGCTGCAGCGCTGCCAGCTCCGCTGTTTTCCCCCTCGTTTCTCCCTTTCCTCCATCGCCGCATCCTAGCGCGGGCGGCTCGAGCCCCCGGGCGCCGGCACGACTGCGAGTAACCGCGGTGCGAGTCCGCGGGTAACCCCGGTGCGGGTCCCCCCCACGTCGCAAGCGGGGGACCCCACGGGCAGGAGCGGCACCGCACGGCCTCACCTGAGCTCCTCCGTGCGGGGAAGACGCCAAAAACCAGCGCTAAAAAGCGGCGAAAACGCGAGGCGGGCGGCGGCGGCGCGCGGGACGGGCCCTCCCGTAGTACTATATCCCCCTCACATGACGGGCGCCCGGCGGCGCCGGGGGAGGCCCGGGAGAGGCTCGCCCGCTGCCGCCGCCCCCATTGGCCCCGCGGCGCC